>UXGD01003557.1:0-20005 GCA_900474315.1 Torymus auratus | reverse complement strand
AAAAAAAAAAAAAAAAAAAAAAAAAAAAAGAAGGAAAAAATCGAGATTACCAGAGCGCAGAAGAGTAATATTTGAAAACTTTGTCAGATTAACAGAGTTAACTTTTCCAGAGTAAAAATGAAAATTACAAAAAAATCCAAAAATTTCATTCTCTGCGCTATTTTAAATCCACACACACCCTCATTTCCCAAGTGTAGGAGTAACTTTAATACTCTTTCCCCTCGACGAATCCAATAGCAGCCAGCGACGACATCGTTTCCAACTCCCTTTTCATCTATTTCCGCCAGGACTTTTTCCACTTTCTCTGTCTTACCTCTCCATTCATTTTCACATCCCGACGATCCTTCTTTCCCGCTATATAACGCCGGGGAAAATTCAAAAGGAATCCTCCGCTCCTGCACACGCGTGTTTCTTCATTCTGACATTTGTTCCCTATCTCTCTTTATCTCCCCCCGTCCCACTGTCTCCGAAAGAGGACGACCTCTAGCGTTTTAATTCACTCGCCGATTACTTCCGGGCGCGCGCCGCGCGCGAATTAAATTTGAAAGCGGAGGAGCGAAGCGAACGACTAGGCACGGATTTTCCATGGTGTCTGTACACGGCGTCTCACCGTGTTAACCGAGAGCGCGGCGCTGCTCTCCTCTTACAGCGGGATTAAAAGCTTCACGCCGCGATTCACTGCGCCTGCCTCCTCCTCCCCCTGGTCGTACTCCACTACCTTTTGTTGGACATATTGGCGGTGATTTAATAATAATGTAAGATTGATGCGAGGTTTTTGTTCCTTGCTAATGTCATTTTCGTTGGATCGTTTCATTTTGCAATGTGATGTATCAAATATGTGTAATAGTGAGTTTTGTGGATACGTTCCATTACACTTTTAAGTGAAATTTAAATATTTATTTCCGTAACATTAAATATAACAATAATAACCTTTTAATTTTCCTAACATTCAAGAAGAAACGCGAAACGAAAAGGCGAACTCAGATTCTACGTAGACACGTTCATCACTATTTTTTAAGGATATAAAATTGCGTAATTCACGAAATGAGTTAGTTTATATTATTTTGGAGCTGACATAAAAAGATGACACGCTTAGTGAAAAGTTATGCAATGCACTTGTTATACGACATAATAATTTTGTAACGTTTGTGAAATGCTTACATAAAATATGCATCAAAATGATGTATGAAGAACAGGTATTCACAACAAATCTAAAGTACTCCAAAAAAAGTAAATACCTTTTAAGGATATTAGCCATCAACGTCATAAAGTATCAGTTACCTTATTCCACCTAAACATTGCGTGTCTATCTTCTATCTCGTTAAAGTTAAATATTTGTATTTTTATGAGAAACAATTGTTTTTCGCACGTTTATCGATCGCTATTTGCCAACTTTTCACTCTACTTTATTAAAAGTTTTCACACGATTATTTAACAACGCAAAAAGCAGCTAATTTCTCAAGGAGCAGCGAGAGCTTTGCAAAATCACAGCTAAACGGGTTCGCGCGCGTTGTTGACTTTCCCTTTCTTTGTACGCGAGTATACTTGCGTTTGGCGCTAACCGGTCGCACAGACAGAGCCATTCTACGACCTTAACACGCGCGAAATGTCACGTTTCGAGCGGATTCGGTATGATGTCCTTCGAAAGTTCTTTGCGCACCGTCGTGAAAATCAAGGGGGAAGCATTGCGCGCGACGCTCGAGAATTCAATCGGCAAAGAGTCAATCACATTAAGGTGCTATTGATAAGTGTCGGTCGTTGTCACAAAGCATTCCTCGCGATCGAAAGAAAAAAATGTGATTCACGAACTCGCATTGTCAGATACGAGAAAGTAAACGACGTTAAATGCAAATTGAACTTGAAAGATATGAAGACCATTGATTACTGTACTTTATTCATCTAGATGTAAAAGTATATTTACAGCTTAAAATCGTGACGTGAGATGTTGTCGTATTTTAAAAATTTAAGAAATATGCAATGCTTTAAGATTATTATAAAAGCTTCATGTTAAGTTGTTAACCTTCGGTGCTTGTATGGCACTATAAATAATCGAGCTTAATTAAGCTAAATTCGTTGATTCAGCTCGGATACTTTTTTACGTACTATACTTTAAAAAATATGTTTACAATATTTTAAGTCCAAGTTCAAGGAATTTATCACTGATTCGTGTATAAAAACCCATGACCTAAACTAAAGCAAACCGAAACACAAAAAAAAAATTCAATTAATCAAACGACAACTTTTAAATACTATTATCAAGCAAGCGTAAACACACACGCGCGTACTTCAGCCGTCACTTCTCACGTACGCAAAAAAGCCAGCGCAAAAACGACAAGAGAGAAAAAGTACACCGCTAGCGAGACTTTCGCAACGGGGGGGCGATGGACACAATGATCCAAGGTAACTCCTCCCGACGCGTATTTTCCCGCGCGCGTACCGTGTTGTGGCAACAATGTGAGATTCGCACGGCGGCGGCGGCCCTTTCGACAGGTCCGCACACACGCGGAACCGGGAAAACTCGCTGTGAGACTGGCTGTTTTTTTTGCGGAAACTTTCGTCGTCGTCGTCGTCGTCGCTACGATATTTCGCGTATTGCCTGCAGTTAATTAGCGAGCGCGCGACTTGCGCGCTGCGTTCAAGGTAAGCCATTGGGGGGGATTCCTCCTGGGAGCCCGGAAAAGGTCGTTACTTCGGCGCGCGGTATCAGAGAAAGCTGGATGTAATGAGACTTGTCGAAATTGTAGTTGCCAAATGTGTGTAAAAGTGGAGCTTTGAAAGTTTATTTTTATTCAAGTGATATGATTTGATGAGTCATTGCTAAAATATTGGTCAATATAGGTAAAATTATTTTCAAACTAAATTTAATGGTGTTGAAAAACAAAATTCAGCCTACGATAACAAGAAAATTATAATCCATGTTAGAGATCATTAGATTGACAGTGTAGATCATAAATTTGTAGCGATGAAAACATTTTTTTTATTCATCATATTTACTAGAGTAAATTGATAGGTAGCAAAACATAGACGTGTATTCATATATGCTTATGAAATTGCACATTCGTAAATTATATGTTTTAGGAACACTATGTAGCAATATTTTAACTTGAAAGAATGTCACGTGGGCACATCTCTGCCGTCTTTCAAATGGAAGATATTCGCACAGAAACTTTTCACAGTGTACATTCTCACTATTCAACCTGCTCTTTAAAGTATGTACAAATATATCTTTCAGCAATTCACGTGCGTTTTTTCATGATCCGCGCTCATGCCTATTAGGCATAATAGTTCGCGCTGATAGTTATAATTGCAGGATACAAAAATACTCGGGAGTAAAAACATTGAGATTACGGTATTACTGTCAAGATTGAAACATGTTAAATATATACATAGATTTCTACGTAGCAAATTATTGAACGCGTAAAGCAGCACAAACTATTAAAATATATTTAAATACTCGAAACACTTGGAAGACACGACCCGAGTGAACCCCGAACATGTCTCCACCATTTACACCCTATTTCAATAGCCACCCTTGCTCTTCTCTTCCGAAATCCCGAACACCCATGATCCTGTCTCCCTCTCTCTCCTTAACCTCCGACATATTTTATTCAGACACACGCTGCCTGGTAGCTGCTACTGCTGCTGCTTCTACGTGAAACCCCAACGACATTGAGCCTCATACGTTATCGAGCCAACCGGGCCCGAAAATATTAAAGCGCCTCTCGCCCCCCATCTCCTCGCTCCCGGACTTTACGCCGGCCATCATCGGCGCGAGCACGCGCGCTTTATCGCCGTCGTAAACGCGTCCCTCTCGCCTCCCCCCGCGCGCGCTAATTTCGAGGTGCTGCTGCTGCGCGTCCCCGGGAAAACTGGAGGTATATTGTTGACGTTGCTGCTGCTGCGGGAGATGCGTTTTCCCCGGGCAAGAGCTGAAGTTAGTGTCGTTCCGGGCGTTTTAGATGTCAAAGGATATACAGCGTTCAATGAGAATGCCGGGTAGTTTTAAATTTGTTTCTGGAAGACGAAGGTGGTTGAGGTATTGCAATTTTACTTTGTATCTTTTTGGATAAATGGATAAACAGTAGGATAATACATCGATTCACGAAATATACATAAGATTAATAATTTTTGAATGTGAAAAGCGATTAGACTGAAAACTTTAACAATTAAATTTCACTTTATAGTTAATTCTGCTTTTTATAGCGATAAGAATATTTATTTTACAAAAGAGAGGGATGGTAATTTGGCATAATGTGTAGTATCAATGCCAACCATGTAGAAATTTAACAGTAGTATTTTCTCATGTTTATCCGAAACCGTATCTTAATCCAATTTTCATGAACACTAATAAAGTCATATGTATGCGCTCCTAAACTCGCCGGAGAAAAAGAGCATGTACGAGAGCACTCCAAATCCATGTGCACATCACGTATTACACGAGATTCTGGTCGTTCTGGAGCACGAACTTAACTTTAAAGCAAGAAATTCAGTGATGTAAAAGCGCCGGATCCTTTTTGCGCTGCATTTTTCTACTTTCTCCCCTATCGCAACTCAGAATTTTTCTCGCAAAATTGAAAACTGTTCACAGTTTAATGGCATGCGCAACGTATTGATTGCAGATCACTGTAACGTAACCAACGCGTTTCTACTTTACTGCGTTGTTATTGCAGTAATACGTTTTCCATATGATTATGACGGCAAAAATTATTTATATATTTACGCATACATTATACTATGTATTTCTATGATGCTGCGAAAAGTTAAATATGTTGTCAGAATTACTTATGGAAATGAACTATCGCAAGTCATATGCACGTCATTTCTTGAAATGTAAGATCATTTAACTATGATAAAGAAAAAAAGTTCAATTATATGAAGAAATAAAAATAAGCAATCATCTATTTACATCATCAAGTGTTGAGACGATAATAAAAACTGTGTAACTCGCTCAAACTTTCAACAAGATTGCCCGCTACTTAAGATTACGTTCTATGAATAAAAAACATAACCATCGTTTTTAACAATTGAAAAAGATAATATTGTGTGTAAAAATCACCATACTATAAGAAGTTATACCTGAAAAAGTTGAATAGTTATTTGTCAAACAAATAACTACATTTTCCGTAAAGCATGATTCGTCATTAATCAGATGTAAAAATACTATTTTTTATATGTCAATGTAAATATACGTGAGTAATATTAAATTTTCTATAACGAGAATTTATTTATTATTGAAAATATTTTGATAAACTGATATACTGTGATAATAAAATTTCAATTATACTATATAAAATAACATACAACATAGAGTAATGTCAACAGTACTTCATTCAATTCCAACTCCATAAAGTTTTCCATAAGGACATTGTTAACAGTATACGCGGCATCACGATCAAACGTAAGTACAAGAAATTGGCGAATCGACGCACTTGCGCCACGCGTCGCGCGTACTTTTTCCCTTGACCATCACGCGCCTAGATAACCGGCAATCTCGAGCGAGCATCGACTTCCGGCTCGCTCACCCGCTCGCTGGCTCGGGCCCGCCGCTCGCGAGAGTGAGAGTGTGTCCGCGGACGCGTGCGATAAAGTGGGCCTTAGTAGTGGGGGGACAGAGCTGCACGCGTCCTTTCCCCCTCCTCCCCTCCCTTTAACGGGGGCCCGCGCGCGCGATGCACGCGAGGAACTTGGCGCGTGCAGCGGTGGGTCCCCTCAGTTTCCGCGTGGACGGCGAGTGATACGCGCGCGCGCATCAAAGGCTAATGCCGGTGTATATCTGTGGTCCCCGGTCGAAGGGAGATTTTTCAGCAGTGGCGAAGAAATTTTTGTGAGAAGAAAGTAAGGAGAAAAGTTCGTGATTGTGTGTATTGAAGTGTTATGAAGTTTTATATTCATTGATGTGTGTTGTTAATACATTGATAAAATGTTTTTGACATTATTTACAGATAAATTATTTTAGGGTCCTTTGATATAATTTGATTTTTTTAATGACGGTTAAGCCTGAAATAACATTTTTTTTATTTTTTTATTCACGTAAAAATTTTCATACTCTTCTCAAATTAGTAACAGCAGATGTAAAGTAGACTATTGCGGAGTATAATTTTCAAATTCACGTATCTTGATGTTTATTTAATTTTAATACATGACTAGAAAAATTCTATCCTTTAGTATATATGTAATCTTTCTGTATTAAAATCTGACGGTTAAATAGCAATGGCAATAAATATAATAAAGTTGAAAACATAATTGTTTGTAGATTAGAATATTAACCATAATTTAATACAAAATAAAAGTTTTAAAATGATATAAATAGCATTTATGAAATCAAACGATAAGCCATTCACAATACAGTCATTATTTACGATTTGAGTAAAAATAGAGTAGAGCTCACTATATACAAACAGTATTCTTGCTGATTTCTCTAACAATAGCTTAATGATAGTTTAGTCTGAAATAACATAGAATATAAATAAACCACTGTCTGGTAATGTTAATAAAGGACTTGCACATTTTATGACTTTTGATTGAGAACAATAAAAATTAAATTGAGATGCAATAGTGTATTTATAATGAATCAATCGATAAATTAAAGTTTTGAATTAAATTCCAAGTTTTAAGTTCAGTTAAATGCAGTCCACACAATTTCTGTTATAAACTATTCAATATCATCACCTCTCTTGTTTTTAAACAATTTCCAAAAACAATTTTTGACAATGACAAGCATTACTTTTAATTTTGTTCATTAAGACACTATACTTGTTGTTCTTGACCAATGACCAAAAACGTATCATATTAAATTCAATGTTTTTAAGGTTGTAAAACTTTTTGGCATACGAACATTTTGGAATGACATACACATTTAAAGAACGTCAAATAAAAAAAATCAGTTACGTAAAGTCACAAAAATATTAAAAAGCCCTCATTTTGTGATGGACTACAGGTGCCCTTGAAATCCTGCAGCGAAAGAAAAAAGTACGAGTCAGGATAACGTCCGAGGAGAAAAGGATCGCCAGACCTCCACGATGTCGGCGGTACGCGTAGCGCTTCTCTTTTTATTCGCAACGTTGGGTAAGTAGTTCTTTGTGAATTTATTAAAGTTAACGTACAAATACTCGTCTCCTTAGATTTCCCGAAACCATGTGAATAAAAGATGTAAAAAGAAATTTGTGTAAGGTATAACTCTTTTACGGTAGGTCAGGAAAAAAATACTTTATAAAATATCAAATTACATAATCTAAAATATTAATTGTATCGTGTAGAAATTCTAAATTTTTTAAAGGTGTTGAATATTAATATTTGAATGAGAAAGTATTAAAAAAACATGAGAAGAACTTCGTTACAAAATCAAAAATAATAAAAAATATCAAAAATCAGATTATGAAATTAAAAATTTTTTTTTAAGCAGAAATGTGTTACCGTCATGGGATCTGATTTCGAGTGCGATGATCGAGATCGAATTTTCACATCATCGAGTCGAGACTGAACGAATTCAGACGCATCACAATAATGACGGGAGGAATCCATTATTTTTTAGTATTATTCACGCGGTATTTTATTATCCAGCGAGAGTCGAAATAACTAGTTTTTTCTGTGTGCTTACGCGAATTATTCGCCGAGAATCCTTTTTTTCGATAAAACGTTTCGCTGCACATGTGAGTGGGAGGCAGGAGGGTGCAAAGTTGTTCGGTATTTAATTTAACTAAAATGCGAAGGATGGGTAATTCGATTTATGAACTTGCAAATTTAAAATTAAACGAAGGGATTACGCGGGCGTACAATAATTCCGTTTATTCAATGAATTCAAATATTAACACAACAAATTAATATGTATACTAAGCGCATGCACGCATGGACAAGCTCACATAATACATTTGTATCTTTAATCAATTTTTCAACTAATATTTTTTTCAAATTATTAGCCTTATTTTTGTCTTATCATATACTAAGAGTTGCCTGTCGTATGGCATTTTTGTGTGTAATTCATTTTACTTTTTATCTGAAAGAAAGCGAAAACTGTATATAAAAAGGTTTTTAAAAACGTAAATGGATTACCATAAGTTACGCGTTTTGAGATTATTATTAAGCCATCGTATTATTCTAAACCGTACAATACCTACTCGTCAGCTGGCGTCATAAAAACTAAACGCGAAAGTGTCGTAAATCACTCACGCGCGAGTCCCGTTCACGCCTCACATAAATAAACGAGACCAGGGTCCGCAGGAGCAAGACGTACGGGAAATTTTGCGCATACCACGAAGAATACTAAAAAAAACTACTTCCTCTGTAACATTCTTGATAAATCTATCTGATTTATCGTAAGACGCGTGAAAGCGAGCGTAAGTAATTATTATTATACATTGTGAAGGAAAAAACGCAAGTAATAATAACGCCTTCGCGCCCTTGGTACGCGTTTCGAAAGAGCCTACACATGACAAGGTGTCGATTTCCGTTCTACAAGAAAGAGAGAAACAATAAGCGTGTGAGAAAAAAGTGCGCTTTTTGATTGCGTGCGTAACGAGTTCTCGTTATAAGGAATGTAGGTTTTTATGGACGGAGCGAATGATACGTGTTTGCTCGAAGTTCAATGCCAAAGTAAAAAATGTAGATACCCATCGGGACTAATGAATCGATGAAAAAATTAATGTAATGTTTTATTTCGTTGCTTTATTTAATTGTTAGTAATTCAATCAAATTATCACGTATCATTACTGTAATATCAATTAACGAATACCTTAAAGGTTGTTTTGTATATGAACGAGTATGTTTAGATATGACATTGAATGTAATAGTTACCTATAATACATTTTACAAAAGATAAGGATTAAAAACGATCGATTAGCTTGAAATTACTGTAATCCGTAATTTTAGTAGCAACAATAAGTCAATTATAGCACATTTATAAAAGTTTAAGGTATTTTGAATAAATAACTCCGACTTTGTTTGGATTTCTATCTATTTCACAATAATAAAACTCATTAAAGCGCTATTTTTGTATAATTTATTATTGCAAGTTTATAACGACAAATGTTATCTTAGCTAAATAAAAAAAATTTTGTATAACATGATGTTTCAAAACCAATACTTCCGCAAAACCCACAGAGCCCAATATTCCAAAATAATCCTTTATAGAGCATTAAATTCCACGCCAGTGCATACATACCATAAAAGCTTATAACCACTAAAAGGATATATGCCGGCCCCCATAAACCGCGGAGCTCTCTCGGCAGCACATAGCGCCATTGAAAAACGAGAGCATTCGTTATTTCACATTGCAACGAAACAACAACACATCGCGAGAGCACTTTTACACCGCGTATACCATTTCGTAACGCGTACCGCCGCCGCCGCTTGACGAAAAAAAATCAGTTCCACCGCGCTGTCTCGAGCATGGCAATTACGGCGTCCCGCTGTACGGCTTAATGGTAACGTCCCGAGCGCGCGCGCGAGGCGTCTTAATACGGGTGACGTCCGGGGAGAATGAGACGAGAGCCTAGCCCTGATAGCTATCGGCTTGTTACGAAAGGGTCGGCCTATCGAGGGGGTGTTGGGATTGACTTTTCACGAAATAATAGCGTGTTGCTTGGGATCTCTCTGTTTGAGATGATAATTGTATTTCATCGGCGTTTAAGAGTGTTTTTCTGCAGAGATTATAGGACGTTATAATCTTCGATCGGATCTGCATACATTAATAAATTTACGCAAGTCGAGTATATAAACTTTCAAGATTATAGTGAAACTTGAAGGACAAATAGCACGCTAATCGAGATCATACTTAGTACAATTCTAAATCGACTGCACTTGCGTTCTGTATGTGTAGTTTAGTTTTCAAATTTCGATATAAAGTTGATCTGGTGTACAGAAATACTTTTAACAAAATTTTAATCTTTAATTATAAATTTAAATTTAAGAATAAAAAAATAGGAGATACTGAAGACTCAGTATAGAACTGAATTTGAATTGTTCATTAATTAGTAAATGGACCTACTGTCAAAGACCATGAAAACATTTCATATTTTTCCTGGAGGTATAATAATAAAATAACGTTTAGTATTACTTGTTTGTAAGTATATTTCATGTTCTTTAAATTATTACTTGTTTACTTTCATCGATATAATATCTATCCAAATAATCCCTTTGTATAAATAAATATATTAATTTACTATGTTAGGTATTTACATTTTTATTCAATTCTTGTTTCGGTTCAAGTCGAATAGTACGGAAAAACATAAAGTTAACTTTATGCTATAGATGATTCTAAAAATAGAAACAGATAGTCATGCTTCGTATCAATATTACTAATGTTACAAATCAAAATGTTAGGATGTTAATCCTTCGACCAAAATTCATCTACAACCTTCGACGCAATTCTTGCTCGGAAAGATAATGAAACCCGAGAATAACGGAGGCAAAAAGGCGGAAAAAGAAAGAAAGCGAAAAAGGTCGCACACCGCCACGGAGGAAAATCAGAGTAATCGAGGATTTCCGCGAACAAGGGAAACACGCGGAGTTGCCTCTCCACCAAATACAAAGAGCGAGCGAGGGAGCGAGAGGGACAGAGAACAGCTGACCAGGCGACACGGGCGCACAAGGAACACCAGGGGAAATCAAGCGTCCTATGCGTTTTATTTGCATAAAATGATGGAACTGTCACGTCACGTTCGATCCCCTCCCCGTCTCTCTCGCACTCTCTACCGCGGTCTTATCTAGTTTCTCTCTCATTTTTAGAGTCTCTGATTTTTCGCGCGCGAGTGTCTTTGAAAAGGTTATATTCGAAAATTAGAATTCGACGCCAAGCGCGCGCGTAGCGGAGAAAGTCCTCCCGACAGGCTGAATACAAAGCTAGACGGACTTTTGCTTTTGAATAAGAGCGCGTCTGTTTCTAAGGAAAAATGGGTTTTCCGCGGCAAAGGGGGAGCTATTTAAATACGATGGTCGAGGCGTATGATTTTAAATTTATAAGTATTCTTTCTTTTTATTATAAATATCGATCCGGTTGAATCATCTTTTATTCCTGGTTGTTATAAGATTCATGTTACAATATAGGCTCGTATATTTTAAAGTGTAAAAATAAACAATTGACAGAAAAATCTTTACACTGTCAATAGGAAATTTTTCACAAAAATTAAATTAAATATCTGACATAAAACCTTTCATTAAGAACCTTTATAATTCCTTACAATTTCACTTTCATCTCAAAATTTATATCAAAATGATCGCCAATCAATGCTTCATATGCCACACAATCGTCGCTATTAAACGTCCACATAAACATCGAGTTCGTCGTTTCAACCTTAATAAAAAAATAATTACTTCGCATTCATAATGCACAGCTCTAGAAAGCGACTCCTTATAAACCAATTAGCGAGAACGTTCGCCGCGCGAGGAAAAATGCACTCCACGTAAGGCTGCACACAATCGACGTAGTTGCCACTGCCGAGCGAAAGGCGAGCGCACACATATACACCTACTCACAAAAGAGACGCAACACTTGCGCCGGAGACCCTTTAAAAGGCCACTGCGGTATCTCAAAGTTGAAAGATATTAACTCGTAGTAATGTTAAAAAAGCATAACCTAGTATGGATCTAGAAAGCTAAAAATTCAGGACACAGGCGAAGAATATGCTATAATTTCATTTTAATCCATTTCCTTTTAACTTATTGCTTTTTTTGGCTGCTAGTTTCCTATTAAAAAGGAAAACCAAGTAAGTTGGAATACATTTAGAAAAACACAAAAATAAAATTTTAATCCGGACATTAAAATTCATTAAGAATAGTGCTGTTTGCTAGCTGCAAATTCTTTCATACACTAATTAAATACGTTTATATATTCATAGCAAGAGGAAAATTTGTTTTAGCTGATGTGACAGAAGGTTTACGTTGAGGTTAATTAGTTTGCTTTTGGTTGGAGAGGGTGCCTAAGTGCGTTTTGTGTGATCCTGCTTGATAGAATTAGTCAGTTTCTTATTCAGATTATGATATCACGAGATATCTTAAGAAATAGATAACATCTGCAGGTGACTCGATGCCCTTAAGTGCTGCAGTTGATGCAACCATAGACAAAGCTTTCATTGAGTGGGTTTTACTGAAAACTACTGAGGGCATGATCAATCAGACAATTTTTGCACTAAAAACTTACAGTGAGCCGTATATAGTTAGTAACTTATTTTGTTTGATAAGATTGGAAGTGATACGATCTGGGAAAAAGTGGAGGAGGAAATATGCTCGAACGGTGACATCACTATTGAATGTGATTGCACTCACTGTTATAGTGGTGACATGTATAGTGCTGAAAGCTTTTAGTACAAATTCGTTTATTTCTTACTTGGGAATGTTCGAAAAGTAATCAGCGCATGATTTGAAGGTGTCCTTGTAATGATGTCAGAAGCACGACTAAAATAGATGGAGTTGATTAACGATTCGTTGGAGTAGCTATTTAAATATATATCATTATTGATTTATAAGAGCAACGCCTCTTTTTCTAAGGATTTTTGAAAATTGGTACAAACATTTACTTCAACTGATGTTGACTTTACTATGATTTTTTTTTATTATATTTTATCAAAATAATACTTATATTACATTCTCTTTCTAACATATTCACAAGCTCTTATAGTGATAATTCATTCTTCGCGCGAATATTCGACACGTTAGGCCAAAAGACAAATAGTCTCATACCCTGCAACAAAGAGACGCCGAGCGCGTCTGCTTCATCCACGCACGCGAGAAATTAGCGCAAAAGTTAGAATCGACTCCGCGTGGCGATGCCGCCGTACTTCACCAGCAACAGTTTGCACACGGCGCGAGTTTCGAGCGGTCGAATATACACATTCCACCGCGAAAATGTTTGTTTGCCTTGCGTCTCGTGCTAGGTCTATTTGGTAATCGGGGAAAGGGTGAATTAGGAGAATCTATTAAAAAAAAAAATTTTATTGACAGCAGTCCATGAAATTAAGAACTATAGACCAAGATTTGTTAACCCTTTCGAACATTCAACTGTAAAGTCGTTAAAAATGAAAAATTGCAGCAGATATGATTTATTTTTTAATCGAATGTTATAATTATGAGCTGTAAAAATATCATTGTTAACTGAAAAATAATAAAAAATTATTTCAGAAATTTCTAGATGAGCCGGCTTACTGTGTACAAAGACGACACAAAAAACCAGTGAAAATCACTTCCGAGGAGAAAATGCCACAGTTTTAAAACTGTACATTCGAATGAGAAAAAAAGCGAATATAAATAGTGACAGACGCTTCTTCGGTCTCGGTCGTGGGAGTTTCTCGTTAATTTACAGCGAGACGAAGCAGCGCCACTAGGGAACTGTTGCTGACACCGCGGTGGACTCTCGGTTGCTACGCTGTGCGGCTTTTACGTAAATTCCGACAATGGAATTTTGGGGGAAAACAAGCCAACAGGGATTGTTGAATCGACAGATTAGTCTGTTTGACTGGATTGACATCTTTTGATGAGTTTTCTGAAATAATCATATACAAGCAATTCTATTATTGTGAAACACAAAGAATCAAATTTAAACGGGAGAAGCTTGCAAAGCTGTGTCAATAAACCACTGATCGATGGAATAGCAAATGTATAATCATGATAAGCTTTTATCTGCCAACTATACTTGTAAATACCAATCGTTGCGAACGATTGTAACTGTATTGAGAAAATTTGAGTAATTTAATTTTTCATTCAATTTTTAACTCCCTTTGATGATAATCTCAAAATTTTCGATATCATAATAGGAATTCAAATCTTCATTCGATCAACTTCCGCCTATTTCAATTCACTTTCAATCTCATTCACCAAACTCTGAAAAAACAACAGCCCCCTCGACCGAAAAACCCATTCGTTAAAGATCTATTTGTCCCCTATATCGAATTAAGTCGCACCGTATTAATAGCTCGTCGTCGCGCCTGGCAAGAAACCCGACAAGTCAGCGGCGGCTGCGACGCTGGAGTGGGGCGCGCGCGGTCATGCGGTTTCCCGAGGAACTTGTAACTCAAACAATGTCCGCGCTCTGCGGTCATAACTTGGCGCGGAGAATCGATACCGCGCGAGCGCGCGCCCGGAAACTTTGCCCAAGAAATTACCGAAGATTTTCGTCCGCGCGCGCGCTCGTGGCGAAAGCGGTTTTTTCTCATTAATTAGATTCGGCGACCGGAGAGGTAATCGAGCGCGCGGTGTCAACGAGCCAACCGAGGAGGAGCAGTGTGAGAAAATCGTCGCGCAGACGCGACGGAATCGATGTATTTTTTGTGAATGTGTCTCGGGGACGAAAGCGTGTTAAATGTGCCGCCGCTGGTGATTTTTGATTCGTGAGAATGATTAGGATGATTCTGTGTTGTATATTTTGGTTGTGAGAGTTTTCCCGGATTCCTTATAAGTTTCTTTCGAATCGAGTTTAAGTCAAAAGATAGTCAAGTATTTCGGTAACTTTTCAAAATATAAAGAAAATTCGTATTTCTTTCAAATTCATTGATTCAATGATATATTATTCTTGAGAAAACTGAATCGTTGTTTATTATTTTTTTTCAATTTTAAAAATATAAAAAATCAAGAGTAAGATATATATGATATAGTTAAAAGTACTGTAAAGAACTGATATGGGGCAAGATATATAGGTTTCAGTTAAAATTAAGTTCTAATGAACCAATAAAATGCCTTAAAAGCGATAAAAATATTTCTCTTACCTACTTTGAAGGTTGCATTTGAAATTTTAATGAACCTCTAAAAAAACTTGAAGTTGGCTGGCTTTACATCATGAAATTCCAAAAATGCAATTTATGTGTAGATTTTCGATAACTCGTTTCGGTCACATCAAGATTATGGACACAAACATTTATACTCAAAATATTTTTAATTATTCGGCCATTTGAAATCCATTTTCCATATTAATGGACACTTAGTATTTTAATAGATATATGCAACTTTTGAGTTGAATTTTGAAAACAGGTCCTAA
Source organism: Torymus auratus (assembly GCA_900474315.1). Lineage (NCBI taxonomy): Eukaryota > Metazoa > Arthropoda > Insecta > Hymenoptera > Torymidae > Torymus > Torymus auratus. The sequence goes on along the minus strand of UXGD01003557.1, from coordinate 5,046 downwards.
TATTTATGATATTTTTGATAATACATAATTTAAAGTGCAAGAGAATTTTTTAGCAGCTAAACATTCGTTAGGATACATAAAAATAGGTTAAATATACCTTTTAACAGAAAGTATGTATTTAATTGCATTCAATTTTGTGCAAAATTTAATTAAACGTTAGAAATAATCGCTAAATTGTCAAATGTAAATTCGATTTCAACTGTAATTATCTGATTGATAATCACAAATTTCCAAATGATTCTGCAAATTAATCGAACTAAGCTCCTACCTAAACCCGCTGTATACAATACATTTATTAACATCCTAATACCGAAATGCTATTTCAAAGGTAACGTTGCGATAGAAATTAATAAACCTTTATTTGGTCTAATGTCTAACTAAACTGTTTAATATTAAAAATTCGCGTTAAAACGCGTACTATCCATATAATCGTTCTAAGACAACAAAACATTTACCACGTATCTTTACTTCTTCGATCTTTTATTTACAATCGTATCAATAACAAAACTACGTTTAAACGACTTCGAAAACACTAACAGGACACAAGAATAAATAATACAAATAGATCCGAGGAATCGCGTGTACAAAACAGACAGTGTTTACCACTCGTACGTTATAGCGATAAAGATTTCCTCGTCGGGACCGAACGCCAGACAAAAAGACGCACCGAACGCGCTAAGTAAACAGCGCAACAGTAGCAACACTGTAGCCAGGAGCATGCCATGAGCCGTGCGTGTGCATTATGTACCTGCGAGAGAAAGCCGAGACGACGCGACGCGTATACGCGTGCCATACACGCGCACGCGTGCGACGGGAAAGGAAGTACGTAATTCGGTGGCAGGCGTTAAAATGGATTGGATATGTTTTCTAGGTCTGAGGTAGTTGTCGAGAGAGTTCGGTTTCTTTGTGCGCATTATTCAAATGGATTCCGCTCCTTTGTCGAAATGTGGACGAGTATGTTCAAGTAACGTACGTTTGAGAAACAATTATAAAATTAGGTTAATAATATTAATGGTAATGGTGTTGCAAGAGAAATCCTAGAAATCAGATACAAGTCTTAGATTCATACAAACTGTTGTATTTATATATTGATAAAGATCTAGCGATTGCAGATACAGCTATTATCTAGTTGTTTCATAATTGCATTTGATCAAATATTAAAAACTCAAAGTAAAGCTTGAATTTAAGCCTTTATGGTGTTTAAAATTCACAAACTCGCGTTAATTTCGTGTACATTCCTAACTTCCTAAAAACGAAAACCCCCACGTGTCCACAAAAACCAAATATCTAAATTAGCCGCTCAAGACAATACATATTTGCCTCGTAACTCCATGAGAATAAAAACACGGTATCTCCCGGCTCATACCTCGCTCATAATTACAGCCCGCGAAACGCACTCGCAACGCAAACTCCGCCGCAGCATCACTAATTAAATTCCAAAATACTCGAAAACATGTACTACATAGACACGCGCGCACGCGCACGGTATCATAATCCTATCTCGCAACCGTGGCGTGTAAGCGACCACCGCGCGAGCCAGTGCGCATTGTTCGCGCTTGTTTGATTCTAGCCACGTCTAGTGCTTCTCTCCCTCTCTCTCTCTCGCACGCGCGCGTGTTCTTCCTCGCCAGAAATATAAATACGGAAAGGTGTATGGGTGAGCGTATGTATGTATAGCTACGCAGACGAGCGCCGCCAACCTGATCACCATAAAAATTTATAGAGCCTCCGTCCGCGACCGTAAATTGTATTATCGAGACGCGCGCAAATATTTCAACCCTATGCGGCACCGTCGGAATATTCCTCTCGTTTTTAACCCCTCGCCGGCGCGCGCACGCGTAAGCTCACCCTTCGCGTATGTAGATGAGCGGTTTTTACTTACTCGTCACCTTCTCTCGCGCTGAAGCGGCTTTACGAGCGCAGTTTTACGACAGCGCGAGCGAGAGTGAGCGCGGCTCTTCATTTTTAATCAGATGGATAATGATTTATTTCGAGCGCGAGGGTGAGGAAATTCAAGATGATTTTGTCGCTGGGTCGTTTGGTGCAGAACAACGGATATTAAAAAGATTTTTTTAAATTATAGCAAGAAACTTTTATTACGATTATAAATAAATTGAAACGTGCCAATCATATAATAAGTAAGATGAAGTTAAAATGAAATTTATTTTAAAATACTACTTATATCTTTACTTTTAAGAATTTTCATTAAACTGCAATGTTCATCAACGACGAACACGATATTTCACTCAAGCAAAAAATATTTGAAATACAACCTCCGCCGTCTCTAGCGTCTCCTTAAGTATTTTCATTTATAAGCTCCCGGTACTTTGACTTCAATCCACGTAAAGATCGAATATTCCTTTAATATACATCTCCTCCTCCTGCTCCCAGTCCTCCTCCAGCTTCTACCTCGACATAAAAAGGACGTCGCTAGTCTTTAAACGCCGACGAATACCTATACCGTGTTCCCGCGCGTCGAAGACGAACGAGCGGAACGGGGGTGGGAGGCAAAAAGGAGCGCGTACTTTTTTTTCGTCCCTCTAAGAATCCTCGTCGCTGAAAGAGAGAAAGTGAGCGGAATTTTCAGAATTTCGAACGCTACGCGCGCTGGATTTTCATACCCGTTTATTAGAAAATAACGCGGCGTCTCGCGAGCTTAGGATAACACGGGGAGGTCGACGCGCTCGGGGATGTTCGAAGATTGCAAAGTGGCGTGTATTCGTGTGGTGGGGAGAGTGGATACTTCGGCGCGGCAGCAGCTTTGTTTTTCGAGCCTTCTAACGAGATTCGCGGATTTTTCGCTGGCGGAATTTTTCATATTATATCTTTGAATTTTAGATATTTTGATGGCCGATGTGCAGGTATGAGAGATTCTGCGTAGCGACAAGATATTTCATCATGATAAATTTACCGTACCGCTGCAATCTCGTACAATGCACCCACAACGAAGAGCATAATATTAAAATACACTCTCAACTACGTATTCTCAGCCCCCAATTTTACAAAATATCTTCTATTACCTCAACGAGACTGCAGCATTATCATTACACTTGCGCGCACAAGTATGCGTAACAAGAGCCTATCGCACGAAGGGAAGCACGACACAGCAGTCTCTAATGAATAAACAGGGCAATTTCCTCGTGGGAGGGCTACTTCTCTACGGAACGACGATAGCATCTCGTCTCTTCCTGGAAAGTAACGACTACGCGCTCTCTTTCGATTCGTGTATTATTAATCTTCGATCTAGCGCACGGGGCCCGTGTGCTCTGTTACGCAAAGCCATTATTTTTCATTGTTCACGCACGCGCCCTCGATTGTGCGTATGCATGCTCGGACGGCTGATTATGACGTTGGGAAGAGTGCGATTGTTTCGCCCGTGCGAATGCGATCCCCCCTCCCGATTAGAAGCGTCGACGCGGAAGATTGAGACGTGAAAATGCAGAATATTAATGGCGGTTTAATAACTTGTTAATTGACCTGCGTTACGTTAAGACGGGATTTGGAGGAAATGGATACACTTACATGTGAAATTTCAATACGAATAAAAAAGTATTTTCAAGTTTTTTTATTTAAAAAAGAAAAAATTTCGATAAGATGTAAGGCAAATAAAGTACTGTCACAAAAATTGTTTTTTAGTTCAACGATCAGGAGAAATGCTTATCAAACTTGATATGGTAATTTTGTGAATGAAAGCATACTCTAAATACTAGTAATTCGTACTAATCTTATATCCATATGAATTATTAATAGCCTCGACTTAATCATTTTGCGGACTTTCAAGTCAGTGAAAAAATTTTTTATCATGAATGATTAGAACATGATAAAATGTCTACACAGATACTTATATAAAACTAATTACAGTTACATCGAATTCAATTTGCCGGAATATTAGTAGCGGTAAATTTTAAATAAAAATAGATACAAAAGCGAAAATGAAGTGAATTAATTAGATTGCAGACATAATGAAAAAGCACTTTATTAATACAACCACGTACGAAAATATTCAATTAAGTCTTTCTTTGTTCATAAGAAACGTTTTAAATTACCTGCCACTCAGCGCGAGTATCGCGTAAACAGCGTACGGCAACACACACAAAAAAAAAAGAAATCATTTCGATTCGCGATCGGGTCGGGGAAATCAGTCAAACAACAACAAATCCGTCCATATCGAGGCGGAAGAGCATCACACTCACGGATCTCTCGCGGCATTATAACGTCGAGGTCGGCGAGGGCTTGTCAAAAACACGTCTATTCCGGGGCTTCCGTTAATGCAACAAACGCAAAACAACAATGCAATGGCAACCAGTGGGATCCGCAGCCGCGCCGCCACCGCTGATGCTTTTTGCGCGGGCAAAAACGCCGATCGCTCACCGTCCATCAGGCGAATATCAACCTAATCCAGTATTCGAGCGCCGAGTGCCGCTGTACACCTCGCGGCTAACCGCATATGTACGTAGCCGCGAGTAAAATCGCCGTTGACGCTATGTGCTACTCGCAACTCTCCCGCGCGTGTTTTCGCGCTTCCGAAAAAAGTTTGGGGGAAAACGCGTACGGCCGACGCATATCATCGAGAGATGCGTTGCTGCCAGGTAGAAATTTTTCTGTGCACTGGATGTGCTGCGTTTTTTTATCGTTTTTTTCCAGTTTTTGCGCTTCGCTGGAGAGATCGACCCGAATTAAATTGTAAAGAGCCGCGAATTGTTTTACTTCGATACGTATAAATATGCAGGTTATTTGCTTCGGCTGCCTAGCAGGATGAAATGATAACTTTAGTTTTAAAAATCGTCAAGTTTCAAATGCCGTATAAAATTATAAAATTTTCGATAGCATGTATCATTTTAATTAAGTTTTCTCTTGAAAGAGACTAACATATTGAAATGAAAAATATATTTAACTACAAAATGTACTTGTTCTTAGCATCAAAGATTTCTTTATAAATTCGTCAAGATAAATTTGTTATAAAAAAATAAAAAAAATAACGCCCAACGTGGGGCTCGAACCCACGACCCTGAGATTAAGAGTCTCATGCTCTACCGACTGAGCTAG
>UXGD01003556.1:0-20013 GCA_900474315.1 Torymus auratus | reverse complement strand
TGCCTAGTGCGCGCACGATGCTGCAGCGTTCGCGCTGAGCACGAACGGTCCTCGACCGTTCGGACTTCTCTCCGTGTAATAGATACTGTTTCTTGATAAATTTTCACAAATATATTGACTATACACACACAAAGATGTCTATAAATTTCCTGTTTCCATTTTTCCATTTATAAAAGAGAGATCGCTATTAATATCGAAGTACAGCCAAAAGTGTTGTTAAACGTATTTCTCGGCGACTAATTGGCCAGCGTATCTAGCTAATTTCATGTATCAGTATCGGTGAAGCGCGCTGTAAATTAACCTCAATAAAAAGCAAAAGCAAGTAAACAACACGCAGAGGTGTAGCACGCGTAGCACACTCATTTCCATTTTTTATAGTATACATAAAGACGTTCCCGAAAAATTATGATTTGAATAGATTAATATTATTACGACAATTAAAAATTCGACATAAAACAAAAACGAATCAGTGAATCATAAACAATTATTTTCTTCTCGAATTCGGAATGAAAAAACAGAAAAATGAGCCCCATCTGGTTAAAATCGACACACACACATGCACGCAGCAATTTTCTAAAATCATGTGATTCAAACTTCTGACACCTCCAATCATGTTTCTAGAGCGATTTAACGAAACTTAAAATTTTACTATTACAAAGCTTCCTCTAAAATACATTTAAAGATGAACATAATTTAAAACAGAATTTATTGGTTGGTAGTAGCAAGTGGTACACTTTGTAGAGTATTACGCGTAAATATGAAAGAAAATATTATATTATCAAATTTATGTATGGGCATGGTTTTTTCTTAAAGTTAAAAAATAACTTAAAAATAAACAAAAAAGAAGAAAATTATTCATACTCTTATATGTAATTAAGCACCCGAATGTTTGTAAAAAACGTATCCTCGTCTTTTTTCGGATTCCGCGAACCTCCAGCGATACTCGGTTCGAAGTTACGATTCTCTCTTGCCTTTCTGACTTCGTTATACCCTGCAGACGCATCACCCCTCAAACAGGATACGCCGGGGCTCATAAAATATTTTATGATCCCAAATATATATCTCCTCGTATTTTTCGAAGTCTTGACTCCTCCCGAAAAACTTCCCCACCGGGCCAGCGTGAGCAGCTATATGTACCCGCCGGTCGTCCTTGAATTTGGGAACTGCCCAATGCCCGCGCTAACACTCGGGACTGCGAAGCGACCCGAATAAGTAGACGATCGAGCGAGTCCACCGAAGGCAGGCAAAGCACAGTGGGGCCGTTTGAAAAAAAAATTTTAAATTCCTACTTGAAGACAATTTTTAATGAAAACAAAAATTCACCACTAATTTTGATCTGTAAAATAAGAAACCAAGTCCCTAGGCGCGATATGATATGAATTAGGAGTAGTGGTAATAGAATACTGCGGAACTTTCAAAATTACTATTCGCCGGGTGCGTGCCGTTGGAGGGGAGGGTGGCGTTGATGTCGCTTTTAACACGTATTCTTATGGGAAGTGGGCAGAAAATGTCTGTGGCGTCCGCTCGTACTATTTTGACTCCATAAGTTTTTCTATAAAAGGCATATTTCGGCTCAGGGAGCTTAGAAATGTCGAAAATCATCGAAATTTCATGAAAAAATTATGTCTCTTCTATTGACTGACTTGGCAAGTATTCAAAATACGAGAACGAGGGAGCTCAAGCTATCTTTCATTGTTTATAATTTCCTGAAAAATCAACATTTTTAACGGATCAGAGCTTAAACTTTAGCTTTTACTGTCTACTTTTATAATTGTTCTCCCTCACTTTCGTATCTTAAATAATTGCAATGTGACAGTCAATAGAAGAGACATCATTTTTAACGAAATAGAGGATATTTAAAATGAAATCGCCCATATCTCACTAAAAAGGACCTTTGAGGTGAAATTAGGAACACCGGGCTTAATTTTTAGGCACCAGAAATCGACTCTCCAATGCCCGCCAAAATCCGTTTTTCGTAGGGTGTCCACTCTTCTTGTAAGTATTTAATATTCTTATTAAACAAAGATAACAGTGACACCGCCGAATACGGGCCATATTTAATTTCTTTTCGGATTTTGTCCAAAAGTTCATATCTTTCTTAATTATAAAGTTCACAGCACCATAAGATATGATCAATCGTATCACTGTCTTTTCCGCAAGCACATAAATCCGACTGTGTGATTCTTTGTCTATAAGGTCTATGTTAAGCGAGGATGAAATTTTTCATTATATGTACTCACGATCAACTTTTTCTCATCTCACTCCAAGCAACAAATAATCGCTTCTAACTCTCGAAGCCAAACTACATGAATCTATACTTTTGGCTCGCAGGTTCCGATGTAGAAACTGGTACGCCCAGCAGACGGCTATCAGAACGATGGCGGAGAACAGCGGCGAGCGGGTGCCGCTCGTCGAGCGCACCATCAGCCTCACCACCAGGACGGCGTACGCTCTCGGCCACGTCTACAACGACCTCGCCGCGGCAATGTGGTTCTCGTATACGTTGCTCTTTCTACAGAGGATCGCCCTGTTCGAGCCCATCGCCGCTGGATCACTGTTATTGTTAGGTACGAGGAGAAGCCGTAAGGGTATGGTTGTCTTAGAAGACGATGGTTCGGCAAGGTTCAGGTGTTTTTTGAGCGATTGATGGAATAGCGATTTTGAGAATAAATCTATATTATCCAAAACATAAACTTATACTGCAAAAAAATATATATATATTGACGTAAAATTCGTACAATCTTGCATTGAAGTATATCATTTGAATTTGTACAAACACTATGAAATAATCAAGAAAATTATTTAAATATTTTCATTTAGTAACTACAATCAAATTGAAATGTACCAACATTTTCTTTAACTAGTAATAACATTATTATTTATCATGAAATTCCAACTACTTTCAACTACTCCCACAAAAATCCACAAAATTTTTTTTATAAAAATTCCCAAGACACCCCATCAACTCTCCCAAAGGAATCAAACATCCTAATGTCCAACCGACTCTTTTCTGTCCCTATCCACAGGTCAAGTGATCGACGCTTTGATGACGCCGGTCTTCGGCGTCCTCGTCGACCGCTACGCGAAAAAGAAGTTCTGGCACGTGGTAGGCTCGGTGATGGTAACCTTATCCTTTCCCGTGATCTTCGGCAGCTTCGTCTGGAACCCGAGCCACGTCGGTACCATGTTCGTCTACGTGCTCAGCATCATGGTATTCCAGACCGGCTGGGCGGCCGTCCAGATATCCCATCTGTCCATGATACCGGCTTTGACGAGTTCGCCGTTGCTCAGGGCTGAGCTCACTGCCATCAGGTGAGTGGTGCATAATAGGAATAGGAAGGACGTGCGCGTGGTTATGGTTGATGAGTGCCGACGGGTTTGGATAAGCATGCAAGGGCTTTGATAACAAAAATCACCCATAGAATTTATTTTTAATTATAGTATATTGAAATCTTATCAAACATTATCTATCATCTACCTAGTATATAATAAAACTGTTATGGTCTAAAACATACTTTATTGTTGCTATAAAGTTCATGTACACCCGAGGAAAGTTGATTCTTTCTGAACGTGCCTATAGTCAATTTTAAAATCCCGCGATCTCATTGGAAGATTTCAATTTAGTATTAATGTTTACACTTGAATTATTCAATGGGATTGCAGGGGTACTGGAAACAAAAGTTAAAAAGGTACATCAAAACAACTTAATTTTGATAACCAAATGCGGAAGTAGTAGTAATGATAATATAATCGAATTTCAAGTATACATACGTTATGGTAGCAAAATTTGAGCAGAACTTTTGTGAAAGTTTTTGTAGATGCATTACATTTAATGTAAAGGTATACTAAATATTTTATTTTGTACAATTTATTTATTTTTTTTTTTTTATAAATCATTAAATTCAACTCGAAATTATGGACTTAACTTAACAGTACATTAAATTGAATGCAGGGTTTTTCAGTACACATATCTCTCAACCAGCCGATTTTCCCACACTATAAAACACCGATTAACCAACCATTCCTTTTTACAACTCTAAAAATAGCCATACACCACAGTACCTCCCATTTCCTCCAGCAGTGAAACCACTGAATTCGTATTCCCCAGCAGCCGTTACCCATAAACCAAAGACATCTTGCATACCTTGCCTGCTCATCCTGCAAAGCTCGCCTCGGAATTCCGAGACATTGTTTCTAAACGCAGCGATAAAGCGGCAATAAAACAGCTGCGTCAACCTACGCATTATATATATCCTTTCAGGTATTCAGCGCAGGTCGGCGCCGCGGTGGTCGTCTTCGTCGTCACGTGGATAGTCCTGCCGAGCAGCGGCGACGCGGCCATCCGCTTAGGGCCCGTCGACAGCTTCAAGTTTCGGGTGAGTTATACACGCGCGCACGCGCGACTTTTCAATATATATGAGAAGAGTTAGATTAAAGTACTTTTCTATGTACTAATCAGGTGTCGACGCTGTTAGGGTACGGTTGTGCAGCTTGGACAATGCCTTAAGTGCATTAAATTCGTCACAATGATTTATGCGCATTTCGCGGACGCATGCACGCGCGTGCATTTCCTTCCGTTGGCGATGCACAATTCGTAAACAAACGGAAGGAAGTACGCGGAAGAATGCCAATGCGCTCGGTAAAATACTACCGAATCGTAAGCCCTTACAAGGCTTCCACTCCGTTGTATTTTTTTAATAATTTAAAAAATTCATTATATCTTCTTAATGGAACACGATAAAGCGTTACTTTTTTAACATAAAAATTATTTCTTTAATAAATCAATAAAATAAATGTATTTATAAATTCGCAGAACATCGTCGTCGTGCTGACCCTCTTCGGTGTCTGCTCGACGGTCCTCTTCCACGCGTTCCTGAACGCCCGTCTACTGGAAGTCGGCAACCGCCCGCTGACGAAACCGACCGCAGGAAGCGCTGCAGAGGCGAACCAACCCGGCACCTCCACCGCCACCGTGACCACCACAGCATCGCCACCATCTACCACCACGCCGACGACTAAACCATTCGCGAGCGATCCTCGACGGAAATCGTGGCTGGTTACGAGCCTCCTGGTGCGCGTGGCCCTCCTCTATGTCGCCAGTCGGTTGTTCATCACTCTGGCCCAGGTCTACTTGCCGCTGTACATCGAGGAGACGAATGTGGCTGGACGCCAGGCGCTGGCGACGGTGCCCCTCACCTCGTACGCTGCGTCCTTCGTGGCTGCCATGATGCTCAAGTACATCAACCGGTCGTGTGGTACCAAGGTGCGCAAAGTACTTTTTGGGTTGAGTTTTTTGTGGGTCCCCTTTCTTTTGTTTTTATTTTTTTTTATTCTTATATTTTTATTTGATGTATCACTCGAGAAAGCAGACTGAGGTATTATTTTAATTAATGTATTTAAGATTCAAAGCCACAGCAAAAAATTGATATAAAATTTAGGCTTCTGATAACAATCCTTCAAATAGCATGATATTAAAATCGCGTGAAATATTACTTTATTTTACCTTTTGAGCAACATCTCTATATCAACTTCAAGCTTATATTTTTCGTATTCTCTTTTATCATAATAATAATACTACAATAAGTGAAAAGTTATTAAAATAATTTATTTTTCACAGACACGTGTTTGTGTCTGGCAATAATTAATTATATAAAAAAAAGTAAATGGCATAATTTTACTCTAATTGAAGGCAAAATTGTTTGCAACGCTTTCCAGGAAAAAAAAAATTTTAACGTATGAGAGTACTTATCATTAAGGAAAAAACGATAAAAATAGAAAATACATGATTCGCTGTAGCTATTAAGAACATTAACAATGTTATTTTCCTGTCACTTCGTCCACTCCTTTTCGTTGCGTATATTATTTTAAAGAGCTACTAATCTTCCATCACATGTTATTCTTAGCTTCTGTAAATAGCCTTAATGTGCTTCAAAGGAGAAAATTATGTATTTTCACACCCCGACACACTCCTCATAAAATCACTTCATGCGTCTGTTAAAAGAAAATAATATCTTGACGGCATCTCTCTTCAATTTTTGTTATTTTTTTTCTCCTTTCAAATTAACAATCTACATCACGATCAACAGCCTGTTTTCACTCACAAATACGTTCGAACGTCAGTTACATACATCCAAATGAAGTCAAATTCATGAAAACACCGGTTTCCACTTACTTCATTCAATTAAACATAATATTTTTGCGGAAACCTCCGGGAGTAAACAAGAGGGCAGAGGCGCCGCATAAACATCCTTATTTAATTGCTATCTTTCGTTATAATTAAAAATGCGATTGCCAATGAGATAACTGAAGTTGTAACTTCAAAGCAAACACGCAACTCTTCACGTGCATATAAACGTAAATATAATAGGCGCTAGCGTTCGCGTGTATTAAAATAAAAGCTGTATATACAGTGGGAGAGGGAGACTGAGTTTTCAAGCCCAGTGGCTTTGAGCCGAGTGTACGCACGTGTGTGTAGTGTACGCGGTATATAGTATATACGCGTACATACGTATGCCCCTTTACTTCAAGGCAATTTATTGTTCCTTCGCGCTTCGCAACCTTCATTGCGGTTGTCGGGGGGAGAAAAAACTCGCGCGCAGCTGTTGTTTACGTCTTCCATAGCTCTCGCCGTCGAAGAGATAAAACGCCGTTTGGACGCGTACGCGCGTGCGTGCGTTGTGACTTTATTATGGCTTAAATCAGTTTGGCTTGATGAAAAACAAGTGCAGCATGGAGTTTTGATGTAATCGTAAAAATTCTAGTATACGGCGTGGGGCTTTTCACACGCGAACTTCACAGCGAAGAGCCTGGGGGAATTCGCGTATCGTACGATACATTTGAAATTAAAGTGAAGAGGTTTTTAACTTGTACTCTTATTATTAAGACCATGCAATACTTTACTTTAAAGTAAAAAGTGAATCAATTAAAAAATAATTGTCTGGCATTATCTCGAAAGTCTGTGCCAAGTCACTGAAAATAATAGTTTTTTATCCTCCGTATTACATGTGTACAATGTTTTTTCATTTCCATAACTACATGTATAGTCATGCGATACAAATCATCATGAGATAAAAAAAAACTATCATATTACAGCAAAATATTTACTTAAAAATATCCCTTTGTACAAAGTATTATTAATTACAATATTAAAAAACATTTCCTTGAAAAAATTACAACTGCGAAGAATAAACAGCTTTGATCTAATAGAAATAAATGCAGAATTAGTTATACTTGTCTGTCAATTTGAATAAATATTCTATCTGTAGTTTTTTATCGATGGGTAACCAATATAATTGGCGAAGAGTTAAGTCTAATAGCTGAACAATTTTCAAGCTAATTATAGACCTTACACTTCGTAATACAGATCAGATGAATTTAACCGGTGTTCTTTGAAGTAAAATCCAGTGAAGCTTAAGGAGGTTTTATACAGATTTATTGACATATATTTTAAAGCAATATTTATCTTTGGCTTCCAGGAATAACCACTTATCTTCGCTTTTCATGATTTCGAGTAAATTGATCGAGTTTTTAGTTTCGCACCGGGGTTTTAAATCAAGACAAATGAGATTAAATGCAACACTGCACTTAATGAATACTAATCTAAATAACACATTTATTACAACAGTAACTAGACTTTGATTTATATTATAGTTATTCCAAGAATAAAAAAAAATTTCAGTGTAGTTACACGGGTTTTTTGATCTCAATTATATTGTTTTTTCGATAACTGTACGTAACTCTCTTCTATTGGAAAGGGGGAATTGTATCGTTTTTCCAGGATATTGGATGAAAAAGTGGAGTTATATGATTTTCCGAAAGTTATTCTAAACTTATGTGGGTTTTCCGGTAGTTATTCTAAAAAATATGTAGATGTGTGGTTGTTCCGGAAACATGTTGAAAAAGAATGGAGTTATAGCGTTTTTCCTTGTGTTTATTTAAGGCAACAAGTGTACTTTAGTATACTTAGTCGACCGATGACTGTTCGAAGATAGAAATAAAGCATAAAATCTATTTTGAAAAACATGTCACTATGTGGTTTTTTCGGGAAGCCACAAACATCATAAAAAGACATTATTTTTGAGAAAATAAGCCAAGGTATAGAAGTTCCTAATAGTACGTTATGTAACAAGGGACGGAAGTCGCTGATCATTTCCGCGGGTGAGTTATCACCCAAAGGAATAATCGACTTTAGTCCCGTGTTGCATATACTACTTTATTCCCATCTCCATTGTGGCAACTTTATAGATTTAAAAGTTATTTTGTATTTACATTTTATAACTTTGTTAATCTTAACCAAATTCACTGAAAACGTAGACCATTAGACGATGGTATATTAGCGGGAATAAAAATTTTTACGTCCCGCTTTTGCGGGAATAATGAAAAAGAGGGAATCAAACGCGATTTTTGCCCCGCTTTTCAGACTATAAAAGTGGCCATTATAGTGGAGATGGAATAAACCCATTTTATGAGAAGATACAGCATTTTCAACATTTTATCTATATGCTGTAACTTCTCTTTGGAATTGCTTGATGGATTTTCATGGGCCTTTTCTTTCACCGAAAAAGTGACAGATCAAAATCCAAAGGAATACAAGACCCCCTTAAAAACTTCCCTATATTTATTGATCAAGCTACATTTCGTCCATTCTCTATTTTTATACTTTAACCACAAAAACTCTTAGAACTTAAAACAAATTCACTCTCCTTATAGTCCTACGCCCATTGCACTCGACCAACAGCACCTCCTTGTCTCCCTTCGCGTTCTAGAAAAAGCCCTACCTACATACACGCATGCATACATGCGCTCACTACTTACAGTGCGAAAGGTGAGGATGCGTACGTACGGTGCAGTGCAGCGCGCAAGTGCTCCGCTATTAATTATACACCTGGGCCGGTGCGCTGCCGCCGCCACGCGGCAGACAGAGTCGGCCAATTAAATCGCAACGCGGCGCGCACGCTCGCGCTATTTATAGCTCGCCGCAATTAATTTCGAATTCCGGAAACGCGTGCTGCACGCGCGCAAGGAGGAGAGAGAGAGAGAGAGAAAGGGCGAGAGGGCTGGCGGGTAGTGAATCGACGGTGTATGGCGAGGTCGCGAGGTAGGATGTGCGTGCAGCGCGGTGCAATGTGAGAGTGAATGAGGGAGGGCGAGAAGGTTTGGTGTGTTAAGAAGGTTCAAGAGAGATTCGTTGGAATTGGATTGAGATTTACTAGGATTTGACATTTTTTCATCAAAATTGAAGTATTGTTTTTTGGGATTGATTTTTATTTATTCTTTGGTTGCCTTTACTTTACGGAGAACGAACCATAAAGAGAATGGAAAACATACTTTCAGTAAATTGAATTCCTGATAATAACTCCGAGTGTCGAGATATATATTGAATTACTTTTCATGTTTTAATAAGGATCTAAATAATGTCAATCTTTATTACACGACAGTGAAAATCAACTTAAAAATAGCATTTGCAAATGAGGAAATTTTATTTCCTTGGTAGTTTTTACATTAATTATTATAAAATGAATAATACAAATTTTCATAATGTTTATAAAGATACATCAATTAAGATTCTCTAAATTTTATGAAACTGCCATTTAATACTTGAAAATATTTCTATGATTTCCGGTATTTAATTGACTAGCAATAATTATCACTATATACACGACCATTTTCCTAATTGATTATTGACTTAAATTACCCTGTTCTTTATATAACATCCGATCTTTACTATATCGTAATTTAAATTTACTCCTCGTTCCTGCAATAAATAGTCTACACACACGTTCATTCACAGATTACCGCCATTCATTTCTACTACGCCTATTCCCACATACTGTTATTTTAGCATCCATACACACGTGGTTTTGATTAGAATCTATGAATGAATGGAAGCATTACATAATTTCAACTCGGCCATGCGTTTTCCACGCAATTTATAGCAATTAAATCATGAAAGAAAATGTCTTTATTTATATTATACGCACGTGTATACAAGTATTTTAAGCTTATTCAATCTGTAGGCAAAAAGTGATCGTTTTAAGCATTTTACGACAACTTTACTTATCGATTTAAAAAATTAAAAAAGTTTAATTTTATTATAACTGAACTTTAACAAAAAAAATCTTAATTTTTCTGGGTTGTTATATTGGGCAAAACCTAATTTTACTGTAACCTAGTAAAATAAATATACCATATTGTTAGATAATGACTATAATACCTAATAAATGTTAAAATAATATTTAGATATCATTAATTGGAAAATCTAATTTTTGCCATATTATTATGCAGTACAGTGTACATTAAACAATGAGTTATTTTCGTCACTGGGAATATGATATTGATAATGACACTTTCCCACTCTTTTACAATGTAATATACAGTAACAGCCGTAAACAGATTTTCTCTCAGAATTAAATTTTCAAATTAAATGAATGAAACCTAATCTTCAAAAATTCATTATCCTTCAAAACTTCAAATTAACTATTCACTAACACTTCCGAATCTAATTCTACTTACTTAAACCCAAAAGCTACATTCGAACAGCGGTGCGCATCGGCACCATGCCCATAATAAACGAGCGACCGACAGCCGCGTGTACCAACAGCCTCGTCTTCTTCTCGTTTAATCGCCCCTCTCATACGTGTATAAGCGGTGAAGTTTGTCGCGTCGTGGGGCCACTATATACCGTCCAAAAATAACCGACGCGAAGTTCGGGAAGTGTATACACACCTCGGGGCCCGTGCTGAGGATTATTTCGGTCTCGGGGCTTCCTGTGCCGCGACGTCGAGGGCTTTCAATTCGTCACCGGCCATGTATTTATGGAATTTCCTCGGGGGCCACGCGCCCTTTTCCTTTTTTTTCACTCTCGTGCGCGCGCGTTCTTCTCTTCAAGGCGTGAAGTTACGATTATTTCGGGCGAGTGAGAGCGGTGTTCGCGCTCGATTTCGTCCCGCGCTATCACGCTTCGTTATACCAGGGACAACTCACTCACTCTCAAGAGTCTATATATGTGGGTGCTATAATTGGGAAACAATGGGGTAAGTTGGGATATCCGGCCTGCGCGCACGCGTGTAGGAGTGAGTGATTTATTTTTCTGACAGCTGGAGTCATTTTAGGGTACGCAGTGTTTTCTCGCGGCTATTAAACGCTCGTTTTTCAGATGCTACGAGTGTAAGACACATTTTGGAGAGACAAGCCAGGAGGATTATATGAAGTTTTAATTACTTTGAAGTGGTGGTAATAAAAATTGTGGAGAGATGTAAAAATAGATACGAAGGGTAGGGAATTGTTTAAAAATATCGTTGTTCTTAGGGGAGATGTGTTGATTGGGAAAATCGAATAAGTATTAGACATTGGAAAGTGTCTAAATGGAAAATGTAGAAATGAGAATTCTATTTTTGTGTTGATTTTACATTTTTGAGTGTGAAATACCAGACTGTTTTCTTAACTGTGCATTATAGTTTATCATTATGATAGTATATAAACTTAAAGTTTATGAGTACATAGATTATATTAGATTACATAAATCTTTATTTGCAAATTTGATTACAAAACTTTTTTTAAATCTTGTCCATCATAAATTTTATTATTGTACACATATAGTCAGTCTTGTATTACCACAGCCAATCCAAACCTAAATGAAGCGTAAGTTATGAAAAGAGTAATATCACAGATAATAGACATATACGATAGAATACTTATGGGCTAAAATAAAAAAAAACTGTAAAAATGTTAATGATGCTTACAAATTATAATAACAATTATTGCAATAAAAAAAAATAAAGTAAAAACATTCAAACACGCAGCACATACATTCGTCCCTTAAATACACTCATATTATTAAAACTAGATAATATATGGGACGATACAATTAATAAATCAACATTCATTAATCGAGTTCAAGAAAGTTAACGGCTGCTTTGAATCTGCCGAGAGAGAACAAATTTCGAATCTCAACGCAGGCAGGGAATTCTTCATTTAATTTGTGAATAATTTCATGATATGATAGATTATATTACAGATTGTTATTTTATCATCTAATAATGATACACACAAATTTGCATACAATTGGAACTTTACTTTTACCAATACATTCTTATACTGAACATGGAAACAAGATTGAAGAAAATTGTCTATTCATTGAATTAAAAGAACATTTTATTAATTTATTACTATTACGAGATTATATACGCTGCAATAACTTTTCATTGATCAAACTATCGAACGATCAACAGGTCTGCTACCTGGTGGGCAGTCTGATTGGGCTCCTCGCAGCCGCGGTTATCGAGTTCGCTGGAGGCACCTCGGCAGTACTCTACTCCGCAGCGGTGCTCATCGGCGCCGGCAGCTCCATCACCATGGTCACGGCACTCAGCATCACCGCCGAGCTCATCGGTCCGCGCACCGAGAATAGCGCTCTTGTCTACTCCATCGTCACGTTCCTGGACAAGGTCATCACCGGCCTCGTCGTCATCCTCATCGAGAGATGGTGAGTGGCCAGAAAAAATAACGGTTATCTCTGTGGGACAGCTGAAGTGATAACGACGTGTGGGATAGGTCAATAAGAAAGTGGGGATATGTCTGGGATTTGGGGTTCATGGTATTGATAATTTTTTTCATAGGAATTTACTAATTGAGACATCCACCAGAAATCATTGCTGTTCGGTATACAAGCATGTCAAGTATATTTGGATTCGTGAGGAGCGGATGTCAAGATTATATTGTATATTAGAAAGAACAACACTTTTTTTTTTAGATGACTTTGTAGTTGTTTTAAATAGCAAAAATTAACATAAACATGCTGAAATTACATATATTACATGATGTTCATACTCTGTTGTTAAAAACCAAAAGCAATAATTACATGTCTATAACAACAATATTATTTTTCATATGAAACTCCTCGGCATTTCACGAATCCATTTGATAACAATCATTTTACACAAATACACTTTATTCTGTAGTATAAAAACGAAATATAATGATAAATTGAATAAAATATATTTAGAGTCACATCTGTATTTCAGAGTATACGGGTACTTAGAGGGAAAGTACTGGGTATGCGGGCGCTTTGATAAAAGCGTGCCGCCAAGGGGTTTCAAATATGAAATAACAATGATGAAATACGCGCCCACTCTGCATCAGCCCCTCATAACATAGCCGTTTCATTATAGAAGGAAACGATATTTCATTCTAAAAAAGGAATAGTACTTATGCCAGCTGCATGTGTATATTTTATCAAATTTCCTCAAGACATTCTGAAAATACTATAAATTTGTTAAAATTATTATATTATAGACACAAATTTAATAACACTCTAAACTCGTATAGTCAACATCTGAATAACTTCAGTTTCTCTTCGCACTCCATCGGCACACACACATAGCCCACTGCCACTTAACACTTCAATAACATCGCACCACCAATCCGATCATTCTTAATACACGTCATCGCTTCAGTGATGCGCTTCCTTGTGTCATCGCGGTCGATTAACTCACGCACGCAAATGCGTTTCTGAATTACAGGAGGTGCCTGGACAAGGAGCTCTGTCCCAATTTCAACCGGGACACGCTGGCGTCCGTCTGCGCGATGTCGATGGCTCTGGGTATTCTCACTCTCACGCTAGTGTCACGATGTATTGCTAACTGATGGGAGAAACAAAGAATTCGGTTTCGATTGGTTGTAATTGTGATGAAGGTGGCGTCAATGGCTTATTTCTTGATCGACTTTTATACCCACGTGAGAAGGCTTAATTGAGATATTTTTTTGTTTTTGAAATTTTGTTTACATTGTCGTTATAAAAAATTCATCAAAACAGTGATTATACAATGAGAAAATGATCGAGAATTGGGACAGTGACGGTATATGTAATGTTTTTGGAGGATTTTACGGAAGGTATTTTTGTGAAACTGTGGACTTGAAAGAAATATCGATTTTTCTAGATTTTCTAAGAGGCACGATAGATAAAATTGTTTTTCGTGGAAGAGTTCATTTTCACTTTCAATGTACTCTAATTGAACGAGAGTCATCTAGGATGCATAATAACAGACATAGAATATAGTCCATTCGATTTTCTATAGTATTGTGTATGAAATTTCCAATGGTATTTAATTAACGCGAAGATGAAAGTGAATTTCTTCCCAATAGTAAGAATATATTTACGACTTTTATATATTTATATAACGACATATAGTTTATGCAGTATGCCATAAGTTTATAATACACATTTATAAAAATAATTATAATAGATTCACAAAATCTATTACTTTATACATTAGATCAATAAGTTATTTAGAGATATGTTGAATATATTATAGTAAGTTATATGCTATTTAAACCTTTTTGATTGATAGAGTATATATTAGGCGCTTATTTATTTAAGAAATCCTTTCCTTCTAGTATAAAAAAACAAATTTGTTTTATGAGAATTGGGTGTATTACTCATCGAATCTGAAAGTATATGAATTTAAAACGTTACAAATCATGTGATAATATCTTGATATGTGATACTTTTGCAAAATTGTAAATCAAAACTTATATCAACCACTAGAGAAAATAAATGTTTCATAATTAAATATTCAAGAAGTTTTACTACATTCCTTCTTTCACTGTTTGTAAATATTTCAGCGTTTCGATCACACAGTGACGCACTGCAATTATTTATAAGTCGCCTGTCAACGCTGCAGTCGTGACACTTAAATTGACTAATTTTCGTGTCTACAGCCATCTATTTTTCACAAAAAGTACGCTCACTCTTCGTTTCCTTTATTGCACCGTACCTATATACAGCTCCGTAACACTTGTCTATAAAGAATCGATTCGGAAAAAAGCTCCGGCGCAGTTTGGCAAACAACTAAACATGTTTGAAAATTGGTTTTCCAAGAACACTAGTCAGTGCTCGAAGTAATTTTTTACCCCGACCCCCTCATAAGGGCGCATGTAATACCTTTTTGCACCCTTCGCAGCTGCTTTCCAGTACACGCATTAAAAAAAAAAAATTACGCCTGGAATTGAAAAACAAATTGGCGCTCCTGGCTAATTACGCACCATTACATCGACATAAAACACTATCACTCCTCCTCACGAACCCTTGCCAAAAAACTAACGTTTCGCAACGTGTATTTCACGCGGGCAGCGCGAGCCCTGCCATCCCACTGACGAGATATTTCTCAATTATTGATCCTGCCATAAGGACACACAGCCCCTCACCCCCCTCCACACGCACACATACACACTCGTACACATATTATATATCCAAGATCCAACATCCATCGCCGTCCGACGCTTTTCAAAAAATCCTCCATCACCGCCGCCACCGCATTTTCACTCCCCTCCCCACCCAATCTCGAGAATCAGCGCAAAAACTAACACGCTTCGAAAGTGAATTTTCCCTCCCTCTTCCGCTCTCTCTGCTCCGCGTCCGCCGCCACCGCCGCGTCGAGGTCGTCGACCTCTCGCCTCTCTCCGCGTCGCAAACTTCTCTCGCGCAACGACGCAATACACACACATACACACACAGAGCAGACAGCCAGACTGTGACTTTGCTTCGCCTTGCTTCTCTCCGTAAACCCTCCTCCTCCCCCTTCATCATCATCATCATTCTCCTCTTCGTCTCTCTCATACTTCATGCATCCAACATATAGTATTTCCTCTACCTATGTATAGGTACGTTGTAGTATCATTGCAAAACACGCGCTCGGCGTTGTAAACAAACGCACGCGCGCGGCACGCCGCGTTGTTGTCGTCGCGGCGGCGGCGTTCCCGTATCGATCCTCTCTCTGTCTCTCCCCTCCATGAACTTACCCCAACACATAGGCACACGTACGTATCTCCCCCTCTTGAGCCTGCCTTATCGACGGCCGCATACCCGCCGCGAGATGTCGGCCGGGTCTGCGCGCGTCGCGCCGGAATTTTCCGAGAAACGGGCAGCGGCACGCGAGCCTCTCTATCCGTGTGCCTTGCGCCCCTAAGCGTGTATGCGTGAGAGCGGCGGCGGCGGCGGCAGCGGGCGGCGTGTATAGTACGTGTACACACCGGGCCATGCCGCGGCGGGGAGGGGGGGAGGGGGGGCGTCGCTCGCGGCTCGCCGCGCGGTTCACGTCAGTCTAGCGCGCGACGCTCAGCTCGTGCACACACGTAATATATATACTATACACATCGTCGCCGTGTGCGCCGCGCGAGGCGTTTCGTTCACTCTCTCCTTGTACTGTCTGTTAATATAATAATATAATATCTCGCATCGCGTTTCGTTACATATATAAAACATACCGTTTGGTCTCGCGCGAGCAAACCTTTCGCACACCTTGTTGTTGTAAAACGTGCCCCCGCGCGCGCGCGCGCGCGTGACCTCGTGTGCGTGTGTCTTACTACTACTGCTGTGGTGTCTGTGCCCGTGTGTTTATTTCGCATCGTCTACGAGAGCGCAGTGTGTTGTAACCTATACGTATAGATATATATATATTTATATATACATGTGTGTGAGTAAAGTGCGTCGTCGTCTCGCCGTGCTCCGAGATGTGCGACGAGGAGCCGCGTCGCGTGTTGTGGCCTGCATCGGTAGTGAGTGATAATAATCGTGCCCCGTGATCCATCTCGATATTGAATTACACATTCGTACATACATCTCTCTGCATCTGCGTCTGCATCTGCTCCTATGTGTTCGTGCTGCGTATATACATCGCAGTGTATGCGCGGCGTCAAAACAGATCGATAGAGGGAGAGAGAAGGAGAGGCGGTGTTGCGAGGTGCGGTGAGGAGAGGGAGGCACGCGCGCCGCGTGTGGTGGTGTTGTTGTTATTGCCTCTGCGTTAGCGTCCGTGCGCCCCCGCGTGTGTGCACCAAGTACATGTTGTTATTGTTGTCCACCTTGTGTACTAGCCCGTGTGCAGTGCGCTCACCCTGATAACGCTACCTCTCCAGCAGCATCGCAAGACGGAAGAATCTTCTACAACGCAGCAGCCAGAAGAGAAGAGTAGTGCTAGTACGTGCGCGAAGAGTACATACGTGCGTGTACCTACATATTATACACACACACGCGTGACTGTGCAACGCCGAAAGCGAGAGAGAGAGCGCGCGCGCACGCGCTGTAGGTGTGTTTTCGCCCCTTTCTCTCCCCGCGGCCGCTCTCGCGCGTGTGAGTGTGTGTTATTGTTATCGTTATCATCATCAACAACAACGTCGCCGTTGTTGTCGCATCTCTGAAGATGAGGACGAGGAGTAGCCGCGGTAGGCTGCTGCTACCGGAGCGCCGTAGGACGAGGACGGCTACGACGACGGGATGCTGCTCGCGCGGCGCTAGAGAGCACGCGCACGCTTAACCTCGTCTCGCGCGAGGCGCGCCTAACCTCTCTGAAGAGAAAGAAAGAGAGGAGTGAGTGTGTTGTGTCTACTTCTGTCTACCGTGGGTGCTACTGCCGCTACCACTGCGATTCTCGCAGTCTAGAGATAACCCACTCGCAGGAGTCGAAAGGGAATCGAGAGAGGAAAAATAGAAAAACGTGAGTAAAGCGCTCGCGCAACAAGCGCATCTTTTCGCCCAGCGTATATAGTGTGTAAATATACAACCCTGTGTGAGTGACTGAGCGAATGTGTATATAAGAGTGTGCATTATAGTGCCGTCTCTCTCTCTTGCGAGAGAATGCGGCTGCGGCGGCAAAGGGCGCGGGCCTCGCGAGAGGATGAGCCGGTGTACGTGTGCACGCGAGTAAGTATGCGTCAGTGTGTATATGCACACACTGCTTTAGCCGGCGGTGAGAGCGAGCGCATTCCCCGCCACTCCCCCACCACCTCGGCAGCTCACCGCCGCCGTCGTTTTTCTCCTCTCCTCGCTCGCTCGCTCGCTCGCTCTCTCGTCCACTTTGCTCCGCTTTTTCGGCCCGCCGCGCGTTTTCGTATAAATAAGCGCGGGATTAAGCCGCCGTCGCCGCGTGTGTGGAATGCGCCGAGCGTTTTTATGGTAATGAGCGCGCGAGCGTATACCGGTGATAAGCGAAGTGGCTGCAAATGTGCGTATGCATGTGCGAGGATGCACCTGTGTGGTGGCGAAGGTGGGAGAGATGAAAAGATGACGGAATGCGGGGAATTTTTGATTTTTATCGGGTCGATGACACGAGGGCGCTCGCGGAGGAGAGAGCCGCGCCGTGTGTAAACAAACCCGCGAGGACGCCGCGTCGGCGCAGTAGTTTGTTGCAGAGGGGCTGTGTTATTGCGCGCCAGTGCAGAGAGGTTGTTTATGCCCGGGGGGTTGGTGGCCGAAGCGACTGCAAATTTTACACAGTGTTGCTTTTGCAAAATATATACGGTGTCAAAATTACAAGACTCCGCGTACGCCTTGTTACACACGTATTGCAATAGATCGCGCATTTTCGCCAAACAACGCAATACCCTACATACATACTTATACACATATACGCGCAGCGTGCCCAAACACAACGGCGCCGCCGCTGCTCCAACGTCATTGATTCTATGGCTCTCTTTCTCCTCGCGAAGGTATAGTGGCGGCGGGCGGCTTCTCGATAAAGTTCACGCGCCTTATAAATAAATAAACTCTCTTTCTCTGGATCTCGGCTCCTCGGTATTTTTGCCGCGTATATAAGCATATATACGTACGATATGTACGCAGCAGACGGACGCGGCGCTCTTGTATGTGTGTATATATATATACGTGGGAAAACATGGCCCGGAAGATGCGCAGTCGGCCGGTGCGCAGAGTCGTGTTTTGCTCATAGCCGCCGCCGCGCGTCTCCTCTCCATCTCGCTTTCGCTTTATGACCCTTCCACGCTGCTGTAGGCGCTTTAATGGTCGCGCGCGAGCAAGAGAGAGACGGAGACAGAGAGAGTAAGTGAGTGTGAGAGGTTTACATTTATTCATCCGAATAAACGTTAGGTTTGCATTTGCATAAAGGGCCGGACCAAGAGAGGCGCTACTTTGAAATTTCTCTCGCGAAAAGGAGAAGGGATGAGGTTTTACGAGCGCGAAAGAGCGAGCGTCGGCGCGGTGTTTACGGTGTCGGGCGAGAGAAAAAGAGAGAAAGAGAGAGACAGACAACACGAGTGCGTGTGTATATAGGTATGGAGAAAGTTTGTATGCCAGTTCGCGACCGTATAGGTAGGATTCGTTTTCGCGAAGACGACTACTTGGTCAATATCACGTCCGTAATCCTTTTTTTCTGTCTTTTTATCGGGTCACGAAAAGATCCACACTATCGTTCAACCGCGTAAACATTCCTTCGCGCACACCTGGGGACCTATACGAAGGTGGCGTGATGTGGGCAGTGGGATTACATGTTTGAATTCTCATCTTAAAAAAGTGATGACCGGAATAAGTGAGGCCTCTATAAATTTGATCTATGATTAGCTCTTGGATAAAAGGTGCGAGAATTGAAAATTAAACATGCATTTTTATTTGATCATTAGGTATAATTTATTGGAAGAAATATCTATTGTAATGAAAATGATTAAAGTGAAAAGTATTAAATAAATAATAATCAAATTAATTTTGGTTGTAGCTTCAAAAAAAAGAAATAACATATTTTAATTATTTGTTAAAGTTATTGCCAGAAGTAGAAAAGTCAAAACAGAATATGATTTGTTAATATTAGAATAAATTATGTCAATATTATTGTTCAGATTTTATTCTTTATTTAATTTCTACATTGGACAGATACTTGCCTTCGGAGCGCTCCCGCGCTCCTTGATACTTCACGAAAATAAAAAAAAATAAAGAAAATCGAATAAGGTTATAATTTCTAACCTCAAAATTTAGTACGTAAACCAGCATTCCCCGTCGTGGTTCTGCTCGTGCTATAATTGGGCCGAACGCTGATTTTTTGATAATCAGCCTTTCGAAATCGAAGAGGCACTGATACAGGTATACTTCATTAAACAGGCTGCTTAAATAAACTCCACCACATAACGATTATATGTTCAAACTAAACAATTGTATTCATCCCAAGTATTAATAAAAATTCCCATCAAGAAACTGATTTGATTCATTTTTTGAGGTTATTTGTATCTTTT
>UXGD01003555.1:0-20014 GCA_900474315.1 Torymus auratus | reverse complement strand
GTTTTATTATTATTGAGGAAGCCCAAGCTATTACAGATTTCTACATCGGTCTTTCTTTATTTGAATTTGTGTTTTTATTTTTTAAAAACGTTTTTAATCATCTTGCCTCCCGTAAAAAGTCGACTCACAATAAACGGTGAAACTAATTAGAATAAAAGTTAAAAATTGAAAAAGAAAAACAGAAAATACGATAGCGTCGGTAAGTTTGTAATTCCGTTTACGGCTTCCACATCTCATTACCGAAACTCAGATTTAAAATGTATATCATATACATTCAACGGCTACTCCATACTTTTCAATACAATTGCCAAATTTTGACAAACTGAAAAACTACGTGAAATTTATACAGAAAAAAACGTAATAGTGTATCCAACCCATACGCAACGTGAATAAATAATCATTCTTTTCTTGTCTATCCGCAGTATCGGAGAGCATGGAGGTGGACGCGCCGAGCGGTCTGGCGCGCGGCGGCACGAGGTACAGCAGCACGAGTAGCCTGAGCAGCGCGGCGACGGCGAGCTCGCCGCCCACAACGACGCAGACGGCCGCGTCGAGCACGAGCCAGGCGGCGACGGCCGCCGTCGTCTGCCAGACCCAGGGATTGAATCTCGCGGCGGCTGTGGTCGGGCTCGCAACCGCCCGCGACAGTCCACCAGCGAGCTCCAGTCCAGGCGCTTCGGCGGCCAGTATTCCCACCCCCGCGCAGGTACGTTTATCTATAGTAAAATAGCAATGTTTGCTCGAACGCTTATCAAAGTATATATATAAAGATATTATTAGTTCCTATCTTATACTGCTAGCAGAAATTCTAACGAATCTCGATTCTGATTTCAGGAAAAAGTGACAATATCGCCGACGGTAGTACAGCAGCAGCAGCAGCAGACAACGACGCAGCTGCATTTGCCGATCAACGCGCAGATGCTGAACGCGAGCTCGGGTCTGGCGACGATAATGCCGACGTTGCAGCATCTCGGGCCCGGACTCAGAGTGATACCCGGGAGCGACGGACGGCAGTTGATAGCCGTGCAGTCGAACGGCACCGTTGGAGTGCCGGCGAACGGTGAGCCCCGGCCCGTGGCACTGGTTGTCCACTCGACTGCTGCCAATAGCGACAATCGCGTCACGTTTGTCCACTCGACGAGCGGCGATAGGCCGCTCCTCGCCGTCCAGTCGTCGGGCAGCGACGTGCGGCCCGTCACCTTCGTCTCGGCAAACGAGGCCCGGCCGATCGTACTGGCCACGACACACGCGCCCTCCATCAGCGTCACCAGTGAGTATAGACATTCACGCATATAGTCTTTTACTCACGAGAATATCATTATTGATTAAAATACTAATGGTTTTGTGTGACTGTTGCAGGTGCCCAAACGAGACTGAGGGCCTCCGATAACGCGCAAACGACACACAAGATGGTCGGTGGCGTGACTCTGGTGGGTGGCACGGGCACGGAACTGGCGCGACTTCCAGGCGGTGCGGAGCTCAACATTCTCCCGGCGAACGGGGTTTTCCGGTCCGTCAAGGGTCAACCTCTCGCCGTCCAAGGAGGTGATTAGTAGCAAAATAACGAGTGAATTTTTTTTCACTCTTGTCCATACTGTGCGTGTTCATTGTGTTTTTGTCCTTTGAACTTTTCAGAATTGCCATTGTAACGAGCAATATTAAAAATCGATGTTTTCCTTGTCGTTTACTAGAAAAATGAATGAGTCACATTCTGAAAGGTTCATTTATCAAATTCATAAGCTGTATGACGGTAGAATTCCGCACTATATCCCAATGACAAGTCGCACAGTTGCGTCTTTGTAACAAAATGGTGCCAGATCAAAAACAGATTGTAAGCAAGAGTAAGTCGGTCAGCTAAATGGTCGATTTATTTTGATTACAAGCTACAGTACTCGCTTTGCAATTTAATATTATCCCACATGAAGTAGGGAGTTCTTTCGTAAACGATTAATTAAAAAATAACATCCTATCTGTTTTCTACGTTTCAACAAACTACAATAATATTTCTCTTTCAGGCCTCACACTTAGCCACGCAGGTGTCTCTATTCAGGCGGCCAACAGCAAGTCCGTAACAACGACACAGGCAGGGACTGTGGTGCAAGCTCAGCAGCAGCAGGCAAATGGCAATCATACGAAATCGTCGTCGAACCAACAGGCGCAACAGCAGACGGAGGGTCTGCCCGCTGGCTGTCATCTCGTAACGGCGTCGGGTCACCAACCTCTGGCCGGACTCACACCTATCGTCGCCCCAATGACAGTGGTGTCGCAAGGCAATAATCAAGTGATCCTCGCACCGAGTTCTTTAGCTGGCAAAATGATCGGCACGCCGATACTAAAGTCCGTGGGTCAGAGTCACCTGCCTCTAACCGTCAATGCCGCCCAGTATCTCAACAGCCTCGTCAAGCCAGTCGTCGTCGTCAGCAGCAACCATCAGCAGGCAGCGGCCCAGCAGCAACAACAGCAATCGCAGCAGACGGCGGCCAGCAATAAGGGTACGACGGTGTCGGTGAGCTCGCAGTCGGCTGTGTGACAGGCCAATGGTCACGCACTCGAGACCCGCTGAGAGGAGGGCGACACAGCCGCTCGACCGCTTGCGATGAACGCAAAGGGGGATTATGATAAAGTAGACCAGACTGCGAGATACGAAATCGCCAGAGGCCCCTGAGAAGAAACGAACGCATGTTGTTGAACGAAAGAGAGGATGAGAATCTGTACGTCGCGCAATCTGAAAGGCAAGCCTTCCGCAACAAATGAACTGTAAACACACTCGAAATACTGATTCTTTCTTGGGAAATGGTTCTCTCGCTAGAACTGAACATGATATTTTTTATTTAGAAAGGTATATTCTCGTTTTCTTTAAGGATATAGTTTATATTTTTGCTACGTGTATAATGTCATTTGTAGATAGTCTTTACTTTTAGCAGGGAACGTATAATTGATTCTTCGGTCACTCATAGTTTTATTGGATAATACGATATGTATCGTTCGACAAAAAGACGTCTACAGACATGGGTATTTTATTTGCGACAAAGCCCCTACATTATTATTTTCATTTAAAATGGATTATTTAACAGGAAAGAATCATGTTTGAGTATACCAATGTTGATATTTCTGCTGCTGCTGGTTCGCGCTTGTGTGTAGGAAATGGAACGGAAAATATATACATATCTTGTTTATTATCAGAAGGACTGCTTTGATCGATATATACATAATATACCTGTAGAAGAAGAGAAAGAAAATAAGATTGACGGAATAGGTGAAGGAGGAAAAGAATAGAAAGATGGGAGAAAACATTTTTTCACACGTATCATGCCTCGTCAGCACCCGACACCGGAATTTGATTAAACTTTGTAAATAAATAATAAAAAAACCTAATAATTTAAAAAACGCAATTCTTAATCGCAATGTATGTAACTTTAACTCGTGTTAAATATATTTATGTGAAATTAACCATCACTGAAAGTTTATTCAAATTCTGGATTATCTTCGAGTGCAGTCGGGGTGCTAGGGAGCACCGTGCGCCGGATGTATCCTGGCTAGAAAGTGAGTTGTTGAAAACGTCGTAGATACGGAACTGTATTGTTTTGTTTCGAAGGGTCGCAAAGTACGTATACGAGTATAAATTAGTATGAGTATTTTACTACTTCTTTTCACCAGTTAGTAATTTTTCGAGATTTTGAAGATTCAATAATCATTGCAAAGCTGTTTTAACGAAAACGTATTGCTTTTTAAGAACTCACTCATTTATGCGTTTAAAGCGCACTCAATCTTTTCATTATTTCTATTAATTTTAATTACACTTCCTAATCAGGGTACACACATTTTTCACTAAATTTTAATAATAATACTTAGCCTTATATTCCCGCGCTGATAAGAGACTGTAAAATGTAGAAGTGAGAAAGAAAACTGAAATTGGCTTAACTCGTCTTGACCCGAGTCGTGAGGCGATGCTTTTATACATTTTTCCACATAAAAACACTCGGGGTCATTTGAATTTTAAATTAAAATCAAAAAATAGAAAAAAGATTGGTGAGAATGAGAACAGCGGGAGAATGTTTTCCCTTATTTTTTTACACATACATTTACACTCATATTCACGTTCATACAAGTACACATACCCACTCATGCAGGCGCACGAACTGATGCATATACACACTTTTGTAGAATGTCTATATATCCTTTAAAAAAGCATGACACCGTCGATGGTTCGTACCACTCTCATTACTTTTCATGAGCTAGTATTATTGTTATATAGCGCGCGTGCGCACAGATACACACATAAGCGTTGTGTGGTCGAGTGAAGAAGTTCTCTTTTTCATCGAAAGTTCTATTTGTACGTCGACTTTTTTTTCACACAAAGATACAATACACATTATACACTACGTAAAGTGGGAGTTTGATACTTGCAAAGAGTAATTAATGGGAATCGAGACGGAATTTTTTAAATAAAAATATCAATCAAGAGTGAACGGAAGATAATACAATGATATAAAGCTTTTCTTCACAAATAGAAGAGAATTTATGTCCCTTTTAAGCTAATCCAATCCTTAAAAATTTGTCTCAATCAATGTGTCGAGTCGAACGTTCGGCTCGAATCGTAGCGAGTAGTCTACTTATCGAAGAGAAACTTAGGGAGACGAAGCATAATAAAAAAAAGTCAAGGAGTAAGAGTTCGGGGACTGATAGACTGTAGGATGGGTGATTGAATTTGTAAAATCCAAGCGATTATGCAAGACTTCAGCTGTGTGCGAGTGAAAAGACGAAAGATTAGTGAGTGCGTTGCCGAGCGAAAATCGTGTGACTGAGAGCGAGAGAACGGGAACACAGCGAAAAGAGATTGTCGGATATGAAAAAATTAAGCAAAAACAGATAGTACACTGTTGTAAATAAAGCGAAGATAGGTGTTACGAAAAAAGTAACGGCGTAATACAAATAAAAAAAAAAAAAGAAAAAAAATAATGAATAATCGCAACGCGATGAAGGAGATGTGTAACACGAACAATGTGATATAAGTAATTAATATAATTAATTAACATCGTAGCGCGTAAGGGAGATGTTACGAGAGCTATTTCCAGTGTAGGCGGCCGCTGCTAACTATTATTTACTAATAAAGAAAAAGACACATACCTTGAAGAACTGCGATTACCTAATTGTAAATAGTATACAAAACAAAATGAGATCATGGATAAAATTATATTATATATATTAAATATGAGAGAAAGCTGAAAGAATGTACGAAGCGAAGGAGATAACTAAACGAAGTGAAATCGCACCAAGATTTTTACCACGCCAGCGTTGTACATCTTGCGAGACAACCGTTTGTAGAACGCACTTATGGAGCGAATGTTGTAAGAAGAATAAATGTTATTGAGCGTCTTAAAAATTTGTATTATTTTTCCCCTTGACTTTATAACTTATTAGTTACGAGAAAAATAATGTACGAATTTGTATGGATATTTTTAATTTAACTCGAATTTGGTATTTATATATTGAAATTATTTTTTTTTATTTAATCGGTGTAATTATTTTTATTGTATTGCTTTTTTTCGAAATTGTCAATAAAATCCTAATAAGTTATAAATATTTTTAATTTTATTCTTTTATAAAACATTTCTTTCTAGTTATTAAGATGTGATAAAGAACCTTATAATTATTCAATTTTGTGATAAAAATTTTTTAATTTTACATCTTGAGAGTTTTAAAACAAAGTGGATAAATTAATACAATATTATGAAATAGTTAATTATTTGTTCAATAAGTACTTACTGAAATTTTTTAATTTTTATCTTATTTTTAACATGAAATTTTAATAATCTTAGTCACCTACGACTTTTCTTCGTTATTTTTAATACAGTGGCATTAATATCGTTAATGAAAACACAACATTTTATTAAAATCTAAAAATCAGTAATGACTTCTTTTTATATGTATTTTAATTTCATTAAAAGTAAAATAATAAAAATTGTGATGAATCCATATAGGTAATGATAAGGATGAAATAAAACAAGTTTTTCAATGATTTGAGGCTCCATTTATTAAAAATATGCACTAATTCAGAATCGTGTATTTCATGACTTTCAGTATTAGATTAGAGTTATGACATAGGTAGCATTGTCTTAATGTCATCTAACTAATCGTCGAAAGATTTTTTAGTCTACACGACTTTCAAAATATACATTATTTCTGCTGAATTCGTTTTATCTTTTTCATCCGTTTACAAAAGAGTAAATTTTCTTTTCTAAATAAATATCTTGCGTATGGTTAACTACGTTTATCATAGATCTTCTGTTATGCACATTAAGCATTTTTTTTGGTCAGGCTAAATATAATGAGATTTCGAAGATTTATATATATATTTTGTTTACCAGGAGAAAATTCGCAAGTACCGAGTAATTATTCAAGAGATCTCAAATTATCCTTCCGTCAATTACTAAGGTATTAAAAATCAACGCTTAGTCGCGAAACTCTCAAAAATATTTTCTTCTAATACAGACACAACTGTTTACAGTTAATTACAATGCGTCGCTTCAAGTAATTACTAGACACTCGAATTTTCACTTTTTTTACACAATGTGTTGGACTAATCGAACAATATTCCATAAGAACTAGAGCTTTTACACTTTTATCGATACATTTATCATATACCTTTCAAACTTCAAACGGAGCTTTCGCTCTCGTGCCGCGCACACCATTTCCACAAATTTCAATCGCAAAGTATCGACAGCAAAAAGGTATATACAAAACGTATCCGGCATGAAAACGAGATTTTTTCTTTTATACATTTAACACGCTTCGACAGCAAAATGCGTGCTTCTGTCAATTAGCTACGAAGTCAATTGAGAAAATTTGGAACACGCATTGGTCTCTTAGAATTTTCTTTTAATTTTTAGCTTCTCAATTTTTCGTTCTAAAATTTTGACAATCCAAAATGTGTATGCAATGCCATAAATGCGTGAGATTTTTCCTGGAATAAACATAAAATGCTTAAAAGTCATAATGCACAGAAATAATGCTGCATTGGCACAAACAACTGGCTTATTTTGGTTTCTGCATCTGAATGCTATTGCGAAGGAATACTTTTGGAGAACTGCAAGACATAGCCGAGACTTAAACTAATAAAAATTATATTGATAATCTGTATATACTTAAAACATAAGTAACTAAACAATATTCATTAACAACTACAAATAAACAATCCAAATAATGAAGCATAAATCAAATATATAATTGTACACTAAACATCGAACGTACTGGTAAAAATATTCCTTCGGAAAACTTGTAATCCGTACATGTCCTTACAGTTTGAATTTTCGAGGAAAAACAGAAAGAACGGAGACGATAAAGTCTATAGTTTGATCGATTAACGCTAAGAGTTTTTATCCGTCATACATCATGAGAAATATAACTACATTCTGCTCCGTGCTCGGCTTACACACATATACACGAGAGAGGTGAGTCTGGTCGTGTGTGTCGTTTATTTACAAGAGTATAAAATAGACGGACAAGTGACAAAATCATCATTCGGTATTGTAATTGTAAAGAGTAGTGTGAGACTTGCGCGCTGCAGGAACACAGAGAAAGATATTGCATACGCCTGTATAATAATAACGCATCTATATACTTCCTCGTTATTACAATGAAAGAGTACAAAGTATACTCCTACTACGTATGTCTATACGCGCCTGTATGATAGTTTGTGTGGTTCCAACGAGAATAATACCCATCTATTACGAACGCATGTATACGGTGCAAGTCCACTGACGCGTTTGCGGCAAGTATACGCCTGTAGCTGTGTATGTATATGTATGTACGTATGGTTGTAGGTAGGAGATTGAGAGATTTTTCGTTACTGCGTTTACATTTCTTTTTTTTTCATTTTTGTTTTTACAATCGTATGTATATAAAATGGACACGCTTTGCGTTACTCACACAAAAGGACCGGTTACCGGGTAAATCAGCCTTGAGGAAATTAGGCTCTCTCTATAGACGGTGTGTCAAGTACGCGATTGCGCGTACTCTTGTATAGTCGGTGTGTGTAAAAGTTACAAAAATCTCCGAATTCTTTGTAATGAATCAACCGTCAATAAACGTTTAGTGCTTTTATTACACAAAATCTCCAATAATTCGGTGTTCTATGTGTTTCCATGACATTTTTTCCACCAAACCACACACTACCAATTTCATAAATTCTATCTTTTTTTTTTAATTTTTCTTATTATCGTTAAAAAAAGGCAATATTTCGGTACAATTCAAGCGAAGTAAGCTATACAACCTCCTATTTTCTCGCATAGACAAGTATAGACAAAGAGTATCCATTTTGCATCGACAAACGTCCCCGGAGCCACGCCATCGAACATACGTATGTATAGGTGAGACTAACGTCAAGCGATAAAATTGAGGAGCTCCGGGGATCCATTGTCACGTGGTAAGTATAAAACTTAACTTTGCTAACAATCATTACAAAAATGCACATAAGTTGATTAAACTACTCTAACGATAATTCATTATTTTTTTGTTCCTTTTTTATTACGCAAAAAAGTATATAATAAAGCAATAAAAGCATTAGTAATAATATATAATATAGAGATAGTAAAATATAAAATAAAAAAACAGACGCGCACACAAACATCGCCGCTATTCACTTAGGAATGGACAGTACATAAAAAAATGTATAATATCTCTTACAGTTGGTTTGTTATGTAACATGGTTAGTCGCAAGTACCGGGTACTGGTACTTTACACTACAGTGTGTTGAATGAAATGTCGGTAATGCGTTAAAGTGCTTTCTATTCGATATATATTTCTTCTGGCATCGCATTTTTCATTGACTTTTGTATTTTATTCTCGATTTCTCGTTAATCTATCTCGGAAAGGAGAAAATATGAACTTTCATTAACTTTATACATTTGTATTGTAGAATACAGTTATTTTTTTTTTCTTGTAGACTGGGAAAATCTGTATAGATGTATTTATATATACGATTGAAAGTTCTTTACTATAATGATGCTTCATTTATCAAACAAGAAAATAATAATAAGAGTGTAGTATCTTTAAATGCTTTAATAATACAAGACAGATTTAAAAAGTCTGTTGAAAGGATAGACGAAAGCTGAATTAACTGTCATTCTACTTTAGTATTTACATATTTTTCTTTTCTCAGAAGGGTCACTATGAAAGATTTTTCCTACTCACGATGAACACAGCTTGATCGAAAAAAATTGCACTTTTCCGATCGCAAAAATATAACGGACTATATTTTGGGTTGTTTCAATGTCCGATTACAATTTTGACGCTCTCTTCTAAATTATGATTTTTAAACCACGTACGGCATTTCGCTATGTTTTTGGACGCGCGTCATTCGTCGTCATCGAGCTGCGTTTAAATCGCCCACTACGAAGGCAGTGTACACATTGATTTGTTTTCTTTTCCGAGGGCAGTGATTAGATTGTGGAAGATTAAAACATATATGTAAATAATTCGAAAAGACCTTTTAGTTTGTGAATATATAATTTCACAGTAAAATTTGTACGCAAATTAAATCACTTTTTATGGCTATAGGTATAATGGTAATTGTCAGCCTATAATTGCATAGCGTGCATAATTAATTTTAACAGACTTCTGTGTACAGCGTTTTTAAGCTATATATTTTTGTTTTTAATTCAATAGTATATAGTCACTATAAAAAAGTAGTTTTCAATGTACTCGATGGTTTTATAAATGTTGGAGTCTATAAACACAAGGAACAAAAGCATGTACTTTGAAAACTAATGAAATATATTTTATTTTAAAATGAGGAAAAAACTATTACGTTTTTAATCTAGTTTAGAATATAACGAGTATTCAGTAAGTATAAAAAAAATTAGACGTTCTAGTCGCTAAGAATGCAACTTAACTATTTATGCCGTAATTCGTAGTGACGATTTAAGACCCTTAAGCTCAATAACAGATAATTTACAAATTTTTGCTTTCGCAGTAATACAGTTGCTCGAAAGATGCGGGACAAACGTAAAGGAATACAAAAAAACAAAAGTTGACTAATAAAAGATGTATACATAACGTGGCAAAGAGGTAACAGGTGCGAAAGTTTTTTTTATTAGAGGGAAAAGGGGACAGATGAGCGTGTGTGTATGTTGTTTCTCGGTCGGATCATTTCGTAACCAAAGCTACGAAAATCAAAATTGACATTATCCATTGCAATTAATTAAAAAAAGAAGATTATCAATAAATGTTCAAAACTATGCTAGAAGAAATGACGAACGTTTATTTGTTCAATAAACATCAATAGACTCAATATCAACTTGTAGGAAACTTTCTGAAAGGTCCTTATCGTTAATTTTGTTAAAACTGAGATACGCTATAAAGAGCTAAAGAATGAGAGTATTTAAAGTTTTTCTTGAAAGTGAACTCAAAGTCAATTTATAATTTTCAATTTTATTCTGCACTTTTCAGTTCTCAGTTTCCACGAAATTCGAAGAGAACATCCCGGCAAGTTTCCCCGTTAACGTTTTGATTTTATTATATAGATAATGCTCGCCGTTGATTTTCGACGCCTCGTTGTTCGAGCGCACGCTTTTTTCTGTCTCCGTCTCTCATCTTGTCCCTTATCGTCGTAAATAAATATACGACACGAGACACTTGACAGAAAGACAGAGGCAGACACATCGCAGAAGGGGGAGGATGGATTTTCGTAGTCCGTAGTCCGTTTTTTTTTATTATTCATTAATATTATAATCTTTTTCATCTGTTCGTTTGTTTGTTTTTTTTTTATAATATCGTCAGGCCAGTCTTTCTCCCCCGATCCGACATCTCGTCAGTAGCAGTAGTAGAGTGGCTCTGTGTAGTCGTAGCCGCTCGTCAATCGCCCGCGCTCTCGTTGTAATTACTTGGCGCCCGGAATCTTGCCAAGCACCTACAAACATTCGACGACATTTGGTCGTTTTAGGATATTTTGCGTTTTTTTTTCATTAAGAAGGTTTTTAGCTATGAGAGACAGATAGAGTGGCAGAGAAGTGAAGAAGTAGATAGAGAGACGAAGAAGCATCTAGACAGAGAAACTAGTGAGAATGCCCATGATCCGGTTAGTATGCGAAAATGGCGAGCGGGTAGTGGTTCATCGCGTTAGGTGATTAGTATTTTTGAGAATTCAGAAGTTATGATATCCGCGATGTCAGAATGGCATTTTTTTTCAGAAAAACAATTTGAAACAATATTTTTAATAATAAATGAGAAAGGTTTATTTAAAATTAAAGAAATCAATTTTCTTACTTGAAGATCTCAAATTCTTATAGACTATAAGTTTTCGAGTATCTGAATTCTCTTATAATTCTTCTATAATAAAAATATATAGCGTTCTTCGCTTTATTCTTATCAAGCTTACTATTCAGTTGTTAGTAGTTAGCGTTCATATAGAATTGACTGATTTTCTTAGGAATGAACTTGCAAAGTATACTGTTAGATCGTTGAAAGTATGGTAATTTTCAACACAACACCAACACAAAACACAATTACGGTTATTGGCTTATACATTTTTCAGTGCTTCATTGAAAATATTCACATCCCCACAACAATTACCATACTTTCCTTCTTTCCTCGAGTACGAAAATCGCATTTTTCGTTACGAAAAAGTCGATTTATCATTGCCAAGCGTTATTAGTTATGATTACGATGGTGCAAAGCGTATATGAAGAAGAAGACTCGTACAATCACGCGTTAGTGTGTTAGTAGAAGCCAAAAGTGCTCAGTGCAACGTAAATTAGCCTAATGCAGTTGGAAATAATTCAAATTGTTGTATTATAAAAATATTACAACACGTCCGTAACGAGTTATTAACTTATGATACTGCTAGGACTAGTCAAAATATTAACAATGTACAGTGAGAGACCAGTTTATTAATACAAATTCCTCTTTTGTGAGGGATTACACATCACCTCTTTATTCAAATATTCGAATTCTATCTTTAATCTTTACTTTAATTTTGAAAAAGCAACATAGCTTGAAATCAGTAAAATATTAAGAATACAAAATTTCTCACAAGTACGAAATAATAATATAAGGTAACGCTGGGTAAAATTCTCAATTCGGTCAAAATTTTCCAATTCATTTCCAATTGTTTACAAGACTATTAATCTGAAAAGTGACCGTATTAGCTACACACGCCAAGCACACAGTTATCTAGTTTTTTTTAGCTCTTAACAATGCTAATTTGATTTTTGGAGTGTTCGAAATGATTTTTCACGTAGAAAATAAAAGATTGGATTTTAATGTGCGTTTTTACATTTTTTTCAAATTTGGTTAAAAAAAATGAAAAAAGACTACATGTGTATGAAGGAGTCACCCAGAGATACCTCACTAAAAACCAAAAAGTTTCTACATCTCCACTCAACACTCAACTATAATCAAGTTCAACCTATATTCCTCATCCCCAACGACCATCCCACCGCCATTATTTCCAACTGCTCGTTTTAGTTACATCTAAGAAGGCGTGTGAGTATATATATATCAATGTATGCAGTGCATGTCCCTCGGCCGGCAGCACACTATATTATATTTAGTATTTTTTTTGTTTGCTCAATGAAGAGAAGAGAAGAAGCGGGCGTGTATCTCTGCGCGCGCCCGTCCCATTTTATTTCTTAACGGGCTCGGGCGTTTTTTTCTTGAGCCTTACTTTCGAGAGGTCGACGCCGGTGAGGGCCTGTACGGCTGGCGGGACCTGGCCTACGAGGCGCGCTATCTCGCCGCTCGTCACGTCACTGCCGCCCAGCAGAACAATCTCCTCCGTCCTGGCCAGAGGCGCCGCCACCTCCGCTGCGATCTGCAATGATAAAATATTGGCTTGGTTATTTGTACTTGGGCTGAGAAAGCAGTTTTTCTCGACAAATTTCGATGGTATCGTGTGATAACTTGAAAAATCGTTACATCCATAAAGTGGAAAATTTGAAATTCAAAATGTTTTCGAAGAGCTCCGTCGTAAATCTTTATCTCGTGACTGTTAAAGTTAGATTAAAATTCGTTTTTACTCTTTAAATATTTTTAAAATTAGCTTGTATAAGTACCATAGTATCGATAAAAAAAATTCTGTATTATTTCTGAAACAAGACATCAACCTTCTTTTCTCAGGTTGTATTCAACATTTCACAAGAGAAGAGCAAGCTAGCCGTCAAAAAACTATTTAGTTACAGAGTTTATTTATAACCATTGGGTACGACACATTTACAACGCTGTCGTATATACAGAAAAGTTAATACCGAAACCTGATCACGGCCTGGTATAAAAAATATGCATATAGATAATTGTCACGATAGTAATCGATGTGACACAATTGACGTAAGACGTTACCTTCGGCATTGCATTGAGGACGAGATTGAGGATGGCAGCCTCTCCGTACTTCTTGTAAATCGCCGCCTTCATCTGCATGCGATCCGCCTCGGAGGTACCGATTGCTTTCAGTGCCTGAGCCTCTGCCTCACCTATGAGTCTAATGCGGTCGGCCTCGGCCTTAGCAGCATCGACAGTTTGTGCCCTATAAATCGAAATTTACATATAAGCATTTTTGTACATATTAAAAATTGTAAGTTTACTGTTTTCTTTATTCTTCGATTGATAAGATTAAAAAATTGTCGGCATTCTAATTTTAAATATAAAGTTATTCTTACTATAAGTAAAGTTAAAATTCACGTTTTTTGTACTAATTTAACATTTTCCTAAACCAATTGATTTCACTAATGAAAATAATTTAGATGAGTAAGAAAAAAAAAGTATAACACAGTCAGGTGCTGTTGTCTATAGCTCACCTCTTTCCCTCGGACACCTTGCCGATCTTGTAGCTCTCTGCCTCGGCCGGCAACCTGACGGTGCTCTCGAGCTCATGCTCCTTCCTGCGTACCTCCTGTTCCTCGACTTCGATCTGCTTGCGTCGCTCCACAACCTCGATCTGGATCTCCTCGTTACGTATTCGCTGGCGGATCTTGGCCGCCTGGAGCTCGTAGGCCAGCTGCGCCTCAGCTTTCTACGAAACAAACGAACATTTTCCATTTCGTTTCTTTACCTGTCTATTGTCTATGTGTTTTGACTCCGTAGGGAGGATGTATTTGGTGGGGTATATTTTTATGGTGATGCGTAGTAAAAAGGTGATGTAGTTTGGTATAAGAAGAGTATCCTTTTTGTGGATAGAACTTTTTATTAAGAAAATCTTTTTATATTGTCAAGATAATGAATTTGAATTGGTGGAAGAATATTAAACACACTTACCGCTGTATTAACTTCTTGATCGAAGTTCGCCTTTTGTAACTGATACAATCGTGCGTTGTCTTCAATTTTAGTATCAGTATTGTATTTGATGTCCATCGCTGCCTTCTCACATTCCGCTTCCTAATAATAAATCAATGTCGAATCAGTGTAAAATGAAACGCTTTTTACTTAATTTAGAAAAAAGAAATTTTTTATGAGAACTTTACTTAACGAATTTGTACTTTTCAACGCACAGCTGATAATCTTTTTTTAGTAAAAATAACATTAGTTGTTCTAATTTAATAGAGATTTTAAATATACTAACATTGGTATACCCCGGTATATAGCGCAATAAACGAATCTAATAAAACTGTTTACATAAATTTTAAAAGCTTTCAATTTCCAAAGACCGCATAAAATTTTGTAACGAAAATTCCGCACAATTGAAAAATAAGACTCATCGCAATTACAGCAGCAGACTTACCCTGATTCCAGCATCCCTGTTGGCCTCGGCGACGCCAACGTCCGCGTCCCTCTTGACAGCAGCAGTCTGGGCCTTGCCAAGAGACGCCAGGTACTGAACGTCATCGTACACGTCCTTGATCGTGAACGAGAGTATCTCGATGCCCATGCGGCCGACGTCCGGGGCCGCAACCTCGCGTACCAACGCCGCGAACTGGTCCCTATCCTTGTACACCTCCTCCACCGAGAGGGTGCCTGGTCACAAATTTTCAATTATTATTATTATTCGCGACTGTTGTTGGGGAGATTCTTATAGGATATATGAGAGAATATCAATCTATGTCCGAGGTTGAATTTTCTTCTTTTTTTTTTATTCAAAATTGATTTTATTCGGCAACAATTCGAAAAGTCAATAGCGTATACGACAGGAGATGAAGAATGAAAAAAGAAAAAAATAAGACCGAAATTACCTATATCTGCGATGAACGTAAAGTAAGATAATAACACGCCAGCTCCGCACTGGTTCCGAGAAAATAACGTTTTACCATACTCGTACACGGTTATTAAAATGTCTCTTACTTTAGATGCCTCGTGTAATTGCATACCTCTGCAATGAGTGTTATTAATATATCCTTTTTTTTCTCAGTCGCCAAAACCAGAAATAGAACTAGACGAGAATTGAACTCGAAGAAAGCTTTTTTAAGCTCGATACGATTTCACCTCTTGCAACATTCCTCGTCTTTGCTCACATACGCGCGCGCTTGTTCTATCAACGGTCGTAATCTAACAACTTATATCCATTAAAATATACTTAAGGCCATGTAAAATACCGGCACGATTCCTACCTTACCGGCACCTTCGTTTTATTTAATTTTTAAATCGTATTTAACCACAAATTAAAAAAAAAAAACTTTCTTTTGCGCCTTCCAAAATTCTACATAACATATCCTATCCAATTTTCAAAGGATTCCATCGACTGAATTTTTCCAAAATCCGCGATTTGGAAATTATGTTTGAGGCCTGCTTCATTACATTAATTACTATAAGTTCAAAAGGTTTTTGGTAAAGATCTAATGGATCGAATTATTGTTATAGGGTATATTTTTTTTTTGTTTAGATGTGATAAAAAATAAATAAATAAATAAAATTTAGATCCTGATAAGATAGAGATCTACTTTTGAGTTAAATCTAAATTAGAAAAAAAGACGAGAAATAAACTCACCAAGGATGGCACGCAGATGTCCCTCGAGGGTCGACAGTATGGTCGACTTGATCTCGTGTACGTTCTTGCCGAGGAACTGCTCGCTGGCCGTGTGCAGCAGCTCGTCGGCCTTCATGATCTTGCACTGGGCGACGCCGGTGACAGTGAGCGGCACACCCTGGGCCGTCTCCACGCTCTCGCACACGGGATTGAGGGTCATAACCTCGAGGGAGAGACGCTGTACATCAGTGACGAACCACCAGGTGAACGCGTAGCCGCCTACGATCGTGCGCTTTCTCATCGAGCCACAGCATCCTCCTGCAAATGCCATCACACGTCAGTTTTGGTATTTTACGGTTAGATAGGTTTTTCATAAATTATGATATACATTCAGACACATATATAGGTATGTTTCATATTTGTTTCAGAATCTTGCAATAATATAGGAAAATATAAAAAAAGATACATCATTGAAATCAATTTGTTATATGAATATCGTGCGAAACAGCGTTGATAATTCATTTGTGTGAAAATCATACATACGATTGACAATTGATATATTGGCTGTGCAACAGTACAGCAGCCGCACCGTGCATCGCATCGATCAATATGTCAAACATCACGGGGACGAATTTAGGATTTACTGCATATGTATGCATATCCCGGAGGAAACAGCCTCGTAGTCGGGACAATGCAAATCGACGCGCGGGATGCAGAATTGTGCATGTAAAACATTCGACGGGATGCAAGTTCCATCTCGCTCAAGATTTTGCATTTAAACGTTAACCATTTGCGGAGACAAGGAAAGATTGTATTATATATTTATTATATACAAATGCAGTATTAACAATTATTAACCTTATCTTTCTTATAGTTACCGAAAAAAAACTGGCTTCAAAGTCCATATTTTTTTAATTCCCACGTCGATATATCCAAAAAGGAATAGAAAAAAAAGAAACTATACTAATGTGCTTCTTCGTCCCAAGCTAATTACCCCCGCAGCTTGCGTCACGACTTCCAAGGCTTATTGTGATTCCGGGTACTACACTATATATATCGGCACTGGTCCTGTACACACCTGATTAAAATAATCAATTCGCCCGTGGCGGCGACGGGCCACATTTCGAAACGAGCTCCGCGCTGCTTTCGATTTCAAGTATAGAAACCCGGAATCTATAATACACAGCGCCCGGAAACAACCCCGTATCCCTTGAGGCATTAACTATATATACTTCTTCCTTCCCTAGCGGCCAGTGCCCATATGTATAAACAACCGCGATAGCCCCGATCGACCTTAAAAAAAAATCGATCCTACAAATACTCTTCCATCAGACGGCAATCGGCGAGTCTTGCGTACGTGACGAGCAACAGGTACACACGTGTCGGGGTGAGAGTAGGTCAAACTCCCGCAAGTATTACTTACGTTTTCACTGGGCGCTGACGCGCGCGCGCGGAGAAATGAAAAAGGTGGATAGTATATAAGTACGAGAGGAAAGCGCCTGACAATCGCTCGGTTCCTCCCCCGCGTGCTTAGGAAACCACGAAATGCGCGGGATTTCTATAAGGTCTCGTGGAAGTGGGGATTTAGCGATTGTATGGTGCGGCTTTGTCTAAGTATATTGTTTTTCGATCGGGTTTTTTTTTCTCTTTTTGTAAGCTGCACTAAAGTATAGACTTTGTTTTATACATAAATGGTAATTATAACGTATAAAATACGACACTAAATTGCACAGATAAGAATGTCAAATGACATTTCGTATTGAAAACACACACTATAGGTTCTTTGGATTACGAAAAAATACGTAGTATGAACAACAGGTCAATGGTTTCACGCGACCATTCCACATAGTTCCAAGATAATTTCGTTCAAATCCCATTTCCAGGCCTTAATTCACAGAATATCAAAGCTATATATATAAATTAGAAAATAATGAACGCCATTAGCAAAGTTCCAAGCCCCAACGCGGAACTATCCGTAATCAAACATCAGCCGTAAAAGCCCAACCCTCCGCATCGACGGAAAGCCCTAAAAATATCCAATTCCCCTCGGCCTGAGGACAACAAATATTTGTTTTCGCAACCGCCGCACCCGCAACCACAACATATACGTGCGCCGTATATATATATCACACGTGTGTCTGACGCAAAACGAATTCTCCTTCCGCACGCGCGTGATTTTCGTATTCCTGGAGCTCGTGCGGGCTTTATACGCGCGCAGACAAGTAGGTCGGACATAATACCGTAATACTCGCGCGGCTATGGGCTATCATACAACTACGTCACGCCTATATATGCGCACCGAGACCTTTACATTGTCCGATGATGCGTTATTCGTTGTTATAGGTAATAGTTGAGATTCGATTGACTGCGTTTCATGATAGTCGCTCTTTACGTCCGAGTCGTGTTTTTCTGCGTCCAAGATTTTGTGCTAGTCTTCGTCCAGCTCCGCGAGCAGTGCTTTTCTTTGTACGAGGCGTCGATATATTGAACCGTTATATTTAGGTTTTGGAGTAAGGAGATTTTTTTTACTTCTTCGTGGCACGGGAAGTCGTCATAATTATCGTACATAGATAAGCCCTGTTGAATAAATTTTACAAATATTATCATTTACAATCGCCTAAATATTTATGATGTTTTGAACGACGACAATACAGTCTCTTACGACCGCGTATTTTGTCGATGAATATTATACACACGCACGATTTTTCGGACGACGCGTTATTTATTATACTGAAAATTATTAATATATCGTAAAAAGTCTCCTTCGAATATTGCTTTTCGAAGAAAAGGAAATGTTTCAAGAATCATGAATAATAATTGAACTGAAAATTATAAAAACATTTGTCCGCAGATATATGTACAAGATGAACATGAAATTTTTTTTTATCTACAATCGCGTCACTGAAGTTGTATTTTGCTTTATCAATCGTGCTTCTTTTCAGTGTTACACGAAACATGTTATTAAACAATAATAATTCAATTAACATAATCCAAGCACAAGTCAAACACCACGTCCAGTAAAAACAATACAGAATTTTTCGATTTTTCAAAACGGTAATATCAATGAAAGTCTCGTATCACACCCCCCTCGTAACACCGTCTCTCGCGTAATCTCTTACTTCATATCGCTCTTACGGGATAATAATGTACATCTGTTGAGAGAAAAAGCCTAACAATGCCAATCGTGTGTCCGAGCGTGTCCTATCACCTTCCACATTTATCCTCTCGACCGATTGCCGATAATAATTGTTCCAACATTTCGGAGATTTTAAAGCGAGCCGATGTCCAGTCGACGATTCGCCGGTTACTCGTCAGGCTGGTCACGTCTGCTGCTGCTGTCGTCGCTTCTTGCTCCTGCTGTACTTTTCGCCGACAGGTGAGTAAGAGTTTTAATTATGCAATATGGCGCGCTTTTACCGCATTGACATTCGGCTAGCCGAAGATTCGTACGCGTGGTTGATTCAGCCGGATATCCTCGCGATTCATCGCATCTTACATTGCACATATTGCAATTGTACGATCTGTACTCTCTAAAGTTGAATTAGAGAAAAAAAACACTAATTATTAGTTAAAATTGCTCTACCGTAGAACTATAGTGCATATTCACTAGCCACGAAGAATTCGGTAG
Source organism: Torymus auratus (assembly GCA_900474315.1). Lineage (NCBI taxonomy): Eukaryota > Metazoa > Arthropoda > Insecta > Hymenoptera > Torymidae > Torymus > Torymus auratus. Next base: position 497 of record UXGD01003555.1, on the reverse strand, counting down.
TCGAGCAATTTTGACTAATAATTAGTGCTTTATTTCACTAATTCAAATTTAGAGAGTATGTATACACTTTAAGTTTGTATATGCCAAAATATTGATAATATACGGTGATATCTTGTGCAAATTTGATTTTACACGGATCGAAGAACGCGAAATTAATAATGAAGCCAGAAAGTAATGAATTGTCGTGCGTAATGTAAAGTACCATCGTTCTGATGCTGCGCTCGTGGTACTATTTTATTTGATCAGATGTCTCGATCAAGAATGAACTCTCATTTCCCATCGGGGAAAGTCCCATCGTCTGCGCCGCAGGACATTCGAGCCTCCGTTAAACGTTTTCTCGAAAACTCTACTGCATCATTCGAAGTGCACAGACATCGACATACACACATATGCAAACCAGAGAGAGTAAAGTGTATTTGCTGTCTCTGCGTGTGTATTTTACACGGCGATATATATCTTGTGGGAAAAGCGAAGAAGTAAATTTGTAACTATATAGG
>UXGD01003554.1:0-20015 GCA_900474315.1 Torymus auratus | reverse complement strand
AATTGAAACTAACTTGATCATGTTCATAACCTTAAAAACAAAAAATCTATAGATAAATAACCCGCGCGAAGCGCGTTGAATGTAGCTAATATATATAATTAAATCATCATAAAAATGTTTATGTTATGCGTGTTTTATAAAAAATCTCTTATTACCTTTTATTCAATTTTCCACTTCTTCACAAACCTAATGCAGAATCCAAAAAACACAGAAAAGGTTTAATAAGAACCTCACACAACTGCAATTACATCCATCATGACAATCGATTTCGCTGATTACTGAATACCTCTATATCCTCGCAGCGCTGCAAACTACTTTTCAGCGAGGGTGAAAAATGTCTGATCGAATTTGAGCAACGAATTAGCTTTATGATGGCTGCACGCTCGGCGAAAGGAGCGAGGGAGAGAAAGAAAAAGCAAATATACTTTGCGCGGAGAGCGCGCTGATGTGCAATTTTAACACTCTCATTTTTCTTTCCGCGCTACACACGCTACCGCCGCGAGAAAATGGAGCTAATCAAGCCATTTTCATCGATCAGGAGAGAAGAGGGAAAGAGAGAGAAGCATTACCCGCGCGGAATATGATTTATTCAGGAATAAAAAATGAGTTCGACGCGAAAATGCCGCGCGCGGGAAGAGGTCGAAAGGTTACAGAGATATTAATTGGGCAGAGTTCGACCAAGGATAAAGTGTCGTCGTCTTTTTTCGATTTATTAGGTTCACAATCAAGTTTCTTATTTTTGTTTTTAATTTTGAGTCTGTGTTTGGAGTGCTCTTAATGAACTGGCGCTTTCTTCTGTTATAACTAACGGTTTCACGTTTTTTTGAAAAAGTATTGGGTTTGTTGTGTATTATTGGAAAACGGACTCTCGTACTCTATAGGGTGACTCGCCCAGTAGATGAACGAATCATCTAGTTTTATCATTAATTAAAGAGATTTTTAAACTAAACTACACTCAATCTTCAAGAACTATGTAAAACTAAGTGAAAAAACGTTTTTTTATTACGTCTATCTGTTAACAATAAGTTGTATTATTAATTAAAAGATCGTCCATCTACTGGCATTTCGTCTGCTTTAACCGTTCATCTATTGGGCAGTTTACCCTATTTACACTTTGCACGCTTGCGAAAAATCGTTAGACTGAAATATTTACATAGGTATCTGCAAAATGTATATACGTAAATATTGTATTTTCAATTTTTTTTTTCCTGTAAAATTTCTTTTAAACAAGTTTACTTAACGTAAGCTAACGGGTTTCTCGGATACCGCAGTATTTATATTTCAAATTATATTTAATCTCTTTATACCTGCCTAATTATTTTCCCCAAATGACTAATTATACGCGGAATGCCCGTGATGCGACGTATACCATCGACAATAATTCTATTTAATGTTAGTCATTGGTGAATTTCCTTCTAATTAATCTCACCTGAATAATATAATTTAATTGATAATTACTACTGACATTTCCATCAGACCATTCAGCGCAATATTTGCAACGATAATCTTATTCCAATAGCGCAACAACAACACACAATTAATTATATCGTATATAAGAAAAATTAAGTAAGTTATAAAATCACTACACCTCGTAAAATTAATTCTCAATTACTCCCGCACGTTCCATTATCTCAGTCGCACGTGCAAATTTACCCGGCCCCATTTCCAGCCATGATCTCGGCGCCTCGTACTATCTCTTCGATTCCCTCGTTTTCCCTGCGGAAATTACCTGCGCCCCGCGACGACCTTGTCGATCTGTCACCCGCCCTCCCAGCACGCGCAAAAATAGGCACGTACTTAAGATTCACCGCGTGGGGGCAATCGGAAGCAGCACTCGCTGCTTCGTCCTCGTAATCACGCGCAAATTGCATTTTAAATTTTAACCAGTATAGTTCTTTTTTCTTCTCTTTGCTCGAGCAAAAATAACGAGAAACGTCATTTCCTCGTTGTTTGAAGAAGAGTCAGTGTAATAGCGATTGTCGTCACGAGGAACATTACGTAACGCGGTGTTGTTTTTTTAATTCGCAGCAGAAGCGATCGATGCACATAGCAGCGGCGTCAGAGAGTAGCGAGGGATCATCGTCGTCAGTGCATTTGCATGAATGCAAATAAAGTCAATCTATGCACGGCAGGCGTCGAGTATAAGTTTGTAAACGTCATCTTGCCAGGAGTTTGGCGTCTGAACGTGTCCGCGTCCATTGATCGACTTATTCAAGTTACTTCGGGAACTTTAATCGGGTCTTTATCATTCATGGGTTTGTGACGTCAAAGTTTCTAAGCGACGCTCAACTACGTGATCTAAAAAAGAACTCGAAGAACTTGGTAGGTATACGCTTTTCGCGAAGACTGACGGTTAAAATATTCGGAAATTTGCTCGTCTTCTTGATTATACGGGGTTATTGGATCGGGAGTAACAGATCAATAAATAATTGACTTCAAAAAATATTCGAATCGTTTTAAAACTGAAATAATATCAAAAAAGCATTATACCGTTTGTTAAATCCCCCAAAAATCGATAGCGCGCACACAATCCTCAATCGCAATTTTTCAGGCCAGCACTTTTTCAAATTGAAAAACGCAAGAAAAAAAACCCCATCCACACCCGCCATTAAAAAATGAAAAATCAAACGAATTCGCAGGGTCGCACCGCCCCTCACTCGATCAAGTATCAGCCCGTCGTCCGCGTCTCTCCTCGTTATTCTTTTTCATCGACGCGCGGGACCAATAAATCTCTCGTCCGCGCCTTCCTCCCTTTCCGCCCCTAACAAATCAGCCCCGCGACTGCCGCTCGGAATTCCCGGCCGGCGCATATTGCCAGCGAGCGAGCGAGCGTTTATTACGATCGTGGTGGAAGAACGCGTGTAGGGGGCCTCCGCTTTCGGATGTAATATTTGTCGAGCGCGCGTGCTGCGCCGCGTCCATTGATGTGCAGGGAAGAGAGGGAAGAGGAAGAGGGTTGCAATGTGCCTTTTTTGGCTGGCAAAGGACGCGATGGATGTGCGTTTGTGTTTTTAGTGAGTGGGCGGGATGGGGTTTGGGCGATTTCAAAATGTGGAATTGATTGTGAAAATATGCGAGGAATGTTGGGAGTGGTTGTATAGAGCGTTGTGTGTCGGTGTAGATAATAAAAACAGAATTTTACTATTCTATAGAAAGCTACTATTCTATAGTATTCTTATAAGAAAGCATAATTTTCTGAGAATGTATTGTAATAACTATTTTTTATTAAATTCGTAAGAAGAATTATAAGTTTAAAATATGTTCTTGTAATTAAATTCAACCGCTATCAAATTCAGATATATATTATAATTATGTATTACTAAAAGTAACTACGTTGATATATGCACATAATTATATTTTAACTGCAGAACCTTCGTACAGATTCTCCAAATGCACGATGTAACTCTTAATCCATAATGTATTTAAATTAAAAATTCATCAAGAAATTTCCAGTTTTTCCTAATCGTAAGTCTAATCGTAACAGTGCAACGTTAATACTATACTTATCCAATTCTTTATTTATTTGTTGGGGCTGCACGATATAGCAAGATTAATCTTGATATTGCATTGTCATGCCTCAATATTCAAGACAATAATCGATACACTATTTATATACAGTTTTCGATACAATATCAAGATTGTGGTGTCATGAATGTAAATCTTGTCTTGTCTTGAAAATATCTTAACATTTTCTAATCGTAATAATTTATCGAAATAATCGTGATAACAGGGATGCAATCCCCTATTATTGGAGAAACAAAGAGAAAGGGGAAATTATCATGAAAAAAGAGGAGAATTATTATTAGTGTTATAAACTCCTCCTATATCCCCTCGGTTCGACTTACTTAGGTACGTGAGGCTTAAGGGAGAAGGTGCGCCACCCAGCGGCAACGGACGAACTAGACTCTGGCCGGCAGCGCATATGTGGCGGGAAAAATCAAATTTCAAATTTAGCATTTATTTATACTTTTGCCAAAATGTTATTATTTTTTTATGAAACCTAGTATATTTGTATATTAAATTACCATCAGTTGCATTATTCTTAAAATTCAGTAACATTTATAACTTAAAAGATTCTTAAATATAAGAACATTTTTAATAGTGAATCATTTAAAATGGAACTGAAACCCAAATACCCGGGAGACGCGAGGTCCACACAAAACTTCGCGTCCCCCGACTATTTGGACTTCTCCATCTACGAGGACCTCGCCTCCCCCTGCTTAAGACTTTTTTTAAATAATCGACTTACTTACTATTTCACGTCTGTGTCTACCTCTTTTACGTTGAACTCAGATTCTCCGGCTACTTGAGTTTAAGGATTTTGTAAATAATCGGCTCGCTTATTGTCACACGTCTACGTAACTCTTTTTTCTGCGTAGACCACGCGTGCCTAAAATGTTTAGGTTTAAAACTTGTTTGTATAATCGACTTGCTTTTTGTGGCACGTCTGCGTATCTCCACTTTTGCTTGGACCTCGCATTTCCCGGCTATTTGGGTTTGATACCTTTTCTAATGATTGGCTTGCTTACTGTCGCACGTCAGCGTAACTCCAATATGATTAAGAATTTCAAGATTAGACAATAATACTATTCATATTGACTGACAAGTCCAAGGCAAGAGAGGAATTTTCAAGAATTTACAAGAGGGAGACAATAATTACAGAAATATATATTGCATTTTCTTGTTCTCGCGCAGCCCTCATGTTTACTTTCAAATTTCTACAACTAATATAACATCCAATCTTTAATCTTACATAATGATTAATGTCCACTCGCTCACATTTCACTATATCAACTTTAAAAATACATCCCTGCAGCCTCGCTTTAAAATTCACACTCCACCATTCCCAGAATGTTTAAAGTCATTTGCATTAAGTGCGAGAATTCGATTTCCGAAGACGCCGCCGGCTGATTGGTCCATTCCGCAGCTCTCGCGCGTACCTAGACTTTTCAATTTCAAGTCCGGCGACCCTCTCCCCCCTCCTCTACGTCTCTCGCCTGGATTCCCGACTTTGCATGGAAATGTCGCTGCTGGCCGCCCGGCATGAGCGCGTGATAGACGCGGACGCTGAATTCCCTGAAACAGTTTAGCTCGTACGAGGCGTTCGTCCACCACCAGCGCTGCCGCCGCGTCCGAATGAATCCATATAAATGCAGGATCGGTACGAAGTTCCGTGCCCGGATTTGCGTTTGGAAATAAAATAAATCCTTTCGGAGCGAGCTTTTGTATAGTGTGTATATAATAATAACGTATATATATTGGTACTGTATAAACGTAGTTTTATACTTTATTTGGCTTTTTTCGGATTTTGACGTGAGTTTTTAAAGTTAGGTTAATTAGAACCCGTTCAAGCACAAAAGCTTGTTCCCTCCCAAAACGAACTTTTAAATTCAATTTATCACTGCATTTCCATACACCGGAATCTACTATCTCTCCTATTTCCTTTATCGAAAAAAAAGGATCTTCAATCCATTTGTTTATTTTTTAACTATTCCATTCAGCACGCAGAGCGCGCTACATCTGGATTTTACGAATATATATATATTCGATATCGCGCGCGAGCGAACGATTAATCCGCCTAAATCCGTGACGTCGTTCTCCTTTTATTTCCCTTTTCCCCTCCTCCGCCTGCGGCGATCGATCATCCGAAACTCGCGCGCTTACTGCTCTCACGCGAACGGACCTTGTCTCTATTTTACGACTATACGAGAGAGTTGCCGATCTCGTTAACCTCCGCTTTTCACGCGGGAGCAACACCGCCGAAATCGAATTCCGAACGGTGAAATAGCGCCAAGTTATACGCTCGACTAGTGCTACAATGATCTTACGGTTCATAAGGAGCGCGTTAATTTCGCGCGCAGATTTTCCTGCTGGAATTTTACGACAGTAGAGCTTGGAGCGGCATAATAGGAGGAAGAGCTTTGGAATTAAGGGGATGGGAGGTACAGTGTGCTGCTGCTGCTGCTAATGGAGTGCTGCGTGAGGTTTCGTTAAAGCAGATTGGAGGATGAGGATAAAAGTAAATTTGGCAGGATATTTTTTACTTCATTTTTTTTTTTTTTTTGAAGAAGGGAATTACAAGTGATAGTTGCCGAGAGCGTTTATTTTTGCAGCATATTCTATTCGCGGAAAATTGTACCACTTCAACGCTTGTTACATTCATGTGCAAAAATGAAAAGTTGCAAAAATTTATTTCGAAATGGCCTTTCATTTTTATTCAGGTCACAGCACACTTGGGATTGCGGATCGAAGTATTCTCAAAAGCGCAATCTAAACTCTTCAAGTTTCATCAATAAATACTGACATTCGTTTTCTTCATAATCCATTCAGGTTATTCGTTTCTGAGCACGTATGCATGCTTACACAAAAGTGAAGTTGTATAATTGTCGTTTAAATTCTTCATCCACTTAAAAAGCTCCATCTTTATTTTCAGCCCAAAGAAGGTCAGCCTTTGTTCATTCCGCTATTACCATATTTTTAAAATTCTACATCCGATATAAGAATTTCACCCTCTTAGTCCGAGAACAACCACATCCCTCTAGACGAAGAAAAAAATTCCTTGCTCTGACATCTGTACAACATTTTTCTCCCCTCTCCTTCTCTCTTTTTCTCGTACCTACCTCATTTGAATTTCGTGTGGAACTGTCTCTCTCTCTCTTCCGCCCACGGCTATTACGGCGAGCAGCGGGCCGCGAAAGCGCCACATCGCTCCGGGGAAATAAGTGTTTTCAGCTCGTCGTGAGCGAAGGGTGCGCGCATGTACCTACCTATAGGGTGTCTCTAGATACAATTATGTAATGCACGAAAGCGCATCTTGTCTATGCGGAAGTGGCAGAAAGTGCAAAAAGGCGGGCGGCTGCTGCTGCTACGTGATTTCCGTCCGAGCGCCTCCGGAACACACTTTCCTGGGGCTTTTTGCTAGATGAGCGTATTAGCTGTGGAAGTAAGAGCGGGAAAATCTGCGTTTTAAAAAGGGTAACGAATTTATGTACCGTTATGAGCTCGTGATGAGGATGCATTAATATATAGATATACAAAATATTTTATATTCAATCTTAACGTAAAATAAATTAACACTCGAAGTAATAAATCGAACATCTTTTCAACTTGAACGTTACGTTTTATTATCTCGATTTGTTTTTGCATTTCTTCTATCTGTCACGCAGTAATGAGTGTAGTAACGCGGATGAAAATTGTTGCTTCTGATTTACAACATTGCACTCTAAAAGTTACGGAGTTATTATTTTCGCGGCGCGCTCACGCAGGCAGCTAAAGCAAAGTTACAAGTTCGAAGCCCCAGGGGGAGGTGGAGAAAGAGATGCGCGCCTGAAAACGTAAAATATTTCCAAAGAGAGATAAGTAAAATGAAAAGTCCCCGGCTGCAGCCTACATAAATATAATGTCAGAGAACTTTGCTCTGCGCTTTTGAAATATATATATCTTCCTTTGCAAACTATTGCAGATTTTTTTCTCCAACCCCAATACAAACTGTGATTGAAGCCTTTTCCCTACTTTTCGCTATACCCAAAGGTAACGGTTTTAAAATCAAAGTCACTTATACGCGGCTGTTTGCCAGTTTCACATTACAAACTTATACTTTATATTTCGTGAAGTATTTCCATTAATTTTAAATGTAATCTCGACAGCGCGGGAGGTAGAGAAACAAGAAAAATGGGTTCGCGTGTCAGAAAAATTCTTGTCCTTCCAATCTCTCGAGGAACGACGTGAAATTTTTTCACCTCCTCGGCGAGAAGCCGAGGCATCTGGAAAATTAGATCCGGTCTTATCATTGAATTTCCGTCACCTCGTTGCAGCAGACTGTCGCGCGCGGGCCGAATATCCCTCTATGGAAAATTCTCTCGCATAAATCTCTCGTTTCTTGCGGTTTCCTCCCAAAAAAGCGCGAGAAAAATCCAAGAGTTAGCGCTGCTGCTGCGGCGTACCAATGCCAGGCGTAATTTTATTCACGAGAGAGAGAGAGAGAGAGAGCGGAAGATAGGAGACAGAGAAATGATAAACCGAGGCGACGGCCAAGAGGAGGTGAGCCCCCGTGTAATATGCAGGACTAGGAAGTCAAGTGAAATGGGAAATATGCCTCCTCTGTGTTGCGCGCAGAGTAAAAAATGTAGCGGGGCTGCATAAACGAGGATCGGAGACGACGCGAGCCGTGTGGAAGTTTAACGAGCCGAGAAGGGGAAGCGCGTGTTGGTATACGTGAGTTTGTGGATATATGTAGGGGAGAAAAAACTGGATCAATGGGGGAAAATTAAACTGCGAAAGGCTGTCTGTGCATGTTGCGAATTGAGCAAACGAGCGGGGCCTCGTTCAAATTAGATTTTTAATGAGCGGCATTCTTTTTTAACGTAAAGTGCAGTTTAATTTATTTATTCTTTCTTTCTTTTTCGTCAAATTACAGAATTTCTCGTATATATTTTTAGTGTATTGTCTGAGGCTCCCGAGAACGCCTGGTTTTATTATACCAGGCGAACTCGGCGGATGCCTGGTAAAATCCTCTAAATAATTCAAAGGCAGTAAATTTATGACGTCGTTGAGAGAGCCCACGCGAGAACCGTTATCGCGAATAACAACGAGCGCTCTTCGAGGAGATATACTCGAGGATATTTCGCTAAATTCCAGGTCTGGAAAAACAGCGGCGTTCGGATAATACGTCTATTTGCGATGAAAAATGTTAGAATTAGTCATTTGCCATCGTAAAAAACGTACTTTTCATTTTGATCGCGTTCGATGATAACTTCTGATTGTTAGGATTTTTAGCAGGCCATTTTTTTATCGTTGCCATATTTGTCGTTAAAACTGCAGGTGATCTGGTTTTATTGTCCGATATAACTCGGGTCAAATCGTTACAAATACGAAGATTTGTGGTTCTTTTCTTATGTTGCTTGAATTGTTCGTTCTTTGTATATAGGCACATGACGAGTATTTTTTCTCTCTTGACTTTATTGATACGTGATTTTATGGCTACGAGTGGGCTGTAGTGGATTCGAGAAAGATCATGATTCTTCGGAATGAGAAATATAGCTGCGGGATATTTTCCTCGCGCTGGATAAAGATATAAAATATAGATATCATGTAAGTAGGATCATAACTATATTTTATTATTAAGTGAAATTCATATTGATGTATCTAATTTCATGAAGTACATATTTTTGTACTTATAAATTTAAAACCTTTTTATGTAATTTTAACAGCACTAAATTTCGTTATAATCTTACGATATTGAATTAATTAATTAGTTGGGTGTCACGATGCATCATAAATCATCATCACCATGCCATTTCTCGTGTAATCTACTTAGCAAGATTATGTCTATGTACCAACTGCCAAGTGTTTAATTTATAAGTAAAAATGCACGCATGTGTATCAATCTAAAATCAAGATCAGTAATAATTTATGGGGCTTGTTGAATATTTACTACTATGTAAGAAAGTGGTCGCTGAGACTATGAAAAGTATTCAGGTCTGTTATACGCGGCAACTTTTGAGAAGTTATATTTTTTACGACGTTTTAAAAGAATTTTAGTCCAAAAATGAATGTAAACTGCCAAAGTTGCCACATTTTAAGTTCACGTGCCGTCTCAAGGCCAGCGCAACTTTAAACAGTCCGAGTTGAAATAAGGCTAAACTGAATCTGTGCCATTCGGCCAAGCCGTATCGAGCCACTGTTGCTGCTTCTGAGCTCAAAAACGTAGCTAATTGCGTATATTTATTTCTAAGTTTGCGAAGAACATAAGCGCATTGCAGTAAGGTGTGCGTGCCGTGCAGTAATTCTGCAGCCAGAGCTATACAGTAAAGCTCTAGAGAACTGAAGGTAATTCTGCGTCTTTTTTCTATAATATTTATTTTCGTATTCAATTAATTTAATGATCGCGTGCTGGGATGAATCTGATATGCACATTAATCATTATTTACAATAATTTACGATAAATTTAGTTGATTATATTGTCATAAATCATTACTCAATTTATAAAATTTGCAATTGATTATATTCATAAACCTCGACGATTGCATTCGAATTTCCACTATTTCCATATTTCAATCTTTATCTAATCACCATAATTATTCGGATCGATTAACCTTTTAACCAAATAAATCACTAAACCAAACAACTAATCCAACAAATACCTCTTTATAATAAAATAAAACGTCATAAGCTAATTTATCTTCCCCCATCCAAATAACTTATCATCCTTGCCTTTTGGTTGAAGCAATTTTCACATCCACCAATCTTATTTAACAGCCTCCACCACACAACTCCCCCGAACAACGAAATAACATCGTAAGGGCGAACCCCCTCATCCTCATAACAAGACAGCACCGCTCGCAGCCGCGAAAACGACGCCATTCACAGGGCGCTTCGCGCCTCAGCAGCAGCAACAACATTTCCTCTCTCTCTCCACCGGCAAACATATTCCTTCCCGCTCGTTGACACGCCGTATAGTAGCTGCTGCAGCTGCTGCAGCTTTCTCGTGGCAAGAAAAATCGAGAGCCCGTGGAAAAATTTCCTCTCTCTTCCGTTGGAAAATTGAAAAGGATAGGAACGGAGAGAAAGAAACCCCGGGAAGGAAAATTCATTTCCCCGCCAGTACGCTTGAGAATACGCCGCGGAATTATTCACGCCACTGGAAGCTCGCCCTGTAAGTCGAAGTCACTCCCGATTTATTTCGACCTCCGTGTATGTGTGTGTCTGTGTGTATTTTGCGACAAGCGAGCGAGTGGCGTAAAGGGGTTGCCGGGGACATGGATTTTGTCGTCGAGTACTGCAGTGCGGGTGAAGGAGGAAAGTGCAAGCGTGATTTTTGTCCTTTTTCGGGGGAGGGTTCTCGAGAGAAGTGTCAATTATTGTCACGCGGGGTGTAGTGTCTGGGTATGAGATTTCGGTATGAATTGTAGTAGCCTTTTCTGATACGGAAAGGATATTGACGAATTACAGTGGTTAGATGTTTATTGGGATTATTGTTTCGATGCTGGTTTTTTACGAAATATATTTCTGATCTTACAGGAATGTTGAAACGCTTGATAATATTTTTCTACTTTTATATCAATTAATTGCCATTGCTGAGAATTTAGTATACGACTGTTGCGTGTAGATGATTTACAAGGCTTGTGTAAGTAACTGTGATAATGCTAAAAGTCTACACATATTATGACGTTATCGTTTCAATGTTTTATATGGTATAAAATAGTAAAAGGAGTCACGGAAAAATCTGCATTTTTATTAGTGTTTTAATTAAGCATTTTTTTTTATTATTGAAAAAGAGATTTATTAACCAACTGATATTATATATTTACCAGACGAACTTCTGAGATTATATATACATATATAAATCATAAATTGGACTAAACACTCGCTGCACCACCAAACCCACTTCACACACATTTCACCCCAATAAATCTACCCCGAACATCCTTACCCATCGCGACATCTTATTCAATCAAGAACGCAAAATCAGCGAAACAGCATAGACCTCCGTACATCGGCACTTTCCTTTTTTTTTATCCACCCACCGCTGAGCTTCTTTTTCACCCTCAGCGAATATATATCTGCCGCACATTTTATCCAACAAACCAATGCGGAAGGCAATAAATAGCCCCCATTCCCGTATACACATACACTTACACAGGCGTCGGCTCTTATAACCTACCGAGGCGGAACCCCTCTCCCATGTATCTTCCTCGCCGCCGCCGTGTGCACACACAATCTCGCGGCGTGCCGACGATTTACTTTGCGATGGTTCGCGTCTGCGCGCTCACAACGAGGACACTGAATACACACACGTAGACACCAACGTGCGACGCGACAAATTATTTTCGGCGAAACGAGGTAAGGCGGCGGCAGCGGGAGAAGAAACTAACACGTATATAACTCAACTTGCCCCCCCACGGCGCGTGTATATATCACCCGTTCACTCTAACACTAACACACCTGCAGCCGCTCTCTTACGATATATATACGTGAAAAAAGAGGGTCAGCGACGGCGGCAGCTAAGCGACTCTACGGCACATTATTTTCTTTCGCCTGTTGCACCCTGAGAATCGATCCTCGCTGCCGCCTCGCTCTGGCTCGCGCGACCTTTTCATTATTTATTCGCGCTCGATCGCCACCGAACGAGAGTAGCCTCCTGCACAGCCACTATAACGTTATATTATACTCGATCGAAGCTGTATATGTATAGTGTATTATAGCCCGCGCGAGGGAGTTTTTTAATACGGTAATTTCATAGCGCGGTGGATGAAATATGATGTGAAAGGGGTCCGTTGATTATACGGGAATCCGAAAGTTTATTAAGGCCGAAGGAGAGACTGTTTCGGTCGCTTTACAAAGAGAAAGAGAGAGCATGAGTTTGAAACTTGAACCGACGGGGTTCGTTAGCGCTCGGTAAGGTTATTGAAAGTACAAAGGAGGGAGGAGAATTTTTTCTTTTTTAGTTTTGGTATCTAATTGCGTTATTATAAGCGACGGGCGGACGGGGTGGGTTTGAAAATTATGCGTAAAGGAGAGCGGTTACTTTTTTGACTTTATATAAGCGAGAGTCAAAGGATAAAAGATATATTTGGGTCTCTTCCGGGGCGATTGTATCGAGGAAAAATCTCCAAGGACGAGCGCGGAGACTCTGAATGGAGATTATACTACGCGATTGTCTGAGCGCGCGGTGCTGGAAAGGATTTCTTTTTTTTGTCTCTGCGTTGGAGGAAAAATAATTGACCTCTTTAGGTATATATATCGGAAGAGAGATAGATAAGAAAATGGGCTTAAATTCTCTCGTTACAAGTGCCTTACTTTGTATACTTGCTGTATACTTTTGTTGTCGTCGTTAAACGTCTTCGTTAAACGTAGTGTAATGAGTGGTGTATTGATTTATCGATGATTCTTTTTTGCAGCAGCTGGGAGTTTTATGTTTATAATGAAACAGTTTAAATTGGAGAACTAAGTAAAGTTCGATCGCTAACGAAAGGCAATTGAAAAAATAACTGTGCAAAAAAGTATATAAGCATCGTGTCCTACAAGATAGAGTATTCCAAACTCTAAACATAAAAATTCTATCCTATATATTTAATTATCACCATAACACCTTTTTACGCTCAGACTACGATCGACTTGAACACCGAAATCCTTTTCGCAAACATCAGGAAAATCCGCTCCCAGCTCACTTATTTTCATTACATTTGCTCAAATAAACTCAATCTCCGCTGGCGTTTCCTCTTCTCCCCTCTCTACTCTCCCTGTGTCCACCTCCTCGATCGATTGTCGAGTCCTTACAATCCTAAGCAAACGGTACAACGCCGACGAAAGCGCGCGCTACCGCACACAACGGGAACTTCCTCTTCGCTCCGGGTCCAATACCTGAAACTCACACACATCCTCTCTCTCGAGGGACCCTTATATAGCGTTCACCTCAAAGCGAAACATTTAGTCAGCGTCAAAGTCAAAGGCTACCCATTCGCCTCATATATAGCCTACAGTATACACGAGAGATCAATTAACAATCTATCTGACCGGCCGCTTCTTTCTCTGATTTCAGAATGGCCTGCCGCCACCGTCTACCGTCGTACGCCCGTCCAGGACTCTCTGAGTAAGTATTATACATATACGCACTCTACCTTTCATTAGAACGCAAATTACCCTCGCGCTGAATTTAATCGCTGATTAAAAGTCCCCCGCTCGCTAGCCGACCAAGTTTTAATCGCTTCGCGCGCGGGTCTACACGCCCGTATAGGTATAAGAAAATTAAACGGGAGAGGGAAGCCTAACTCCCGCTCGCTTTTAACTCTCCTTGCGAGCGGTGAGCGCGTAAGTAATTGCTAATAAAGCGGAATGGATTCGTTTAATAAGCGGGAGAACGAGAACTGCTGGACGGTCTTTATGATTCTTGGAAAGGTGAAGTTATGTAGAGAAATGGTACGTGTGAGAGGGAAGTTCGCGAGGTTTTGACTTTAATAAGATACGAGAGAAGATGGTATGATACTATATACGCTACTGGCAGGGATTTTCGATGCTAGTAGTGTATGGAATTCAAAGTGAATTCGCAGAAGCGATCCCGCCGTAGTAATCTGATTTCGCTCGTTAGCATGGCGTTTTTGGTCGGCTTTGTGGATGTCGTCAAAGCGGAAACGGTTAATGATCGTTACGTGAGGCGTTTCATTCTGAATTTTTTAACTTTATATAGTAAGGGGAAATTACCAATCGAGGAATAAAAAAATGCTTCGTTTTATTGAGGGAAAGAGCAGGACGCGTGATTCGGTTATAGCGCGTAAAAGGTAATTGAAGAGATATTTTATTCATTTGCGTGTTCACGGGGAACTTTTAAATAACTTTTTTTCATGATTTTTTTCTAGATCATGATCCATAAAGTCTTTGATGCAGACCGCCCACCATCTATATAATGCACTTTTCTCGGGATATTTTAAAGACCTAATTTAGCACTAATTTAATTTAAACCCCCTTTCTTTCTAAAAAAGAGAGTGCTAGCACTCTCCCACGAAGCCTTCGAACTTTTCCTTCTGCGCGTAAAAGCTGGGAAAATATTGAGGGTTAAAATAACGTTTTAATTTTTAATGAAATTCATGGAAATCCCTCGGTGTCGGATAAATTCGCCGCTTTAGATACTGTTCGTTTCATAAATAACGGAACATTCTCCTCTCGGTGCATCGATGGATTGAGGCAACAGCGAGACTCATTTTTTTCCCCCCCGCCTGCTCATTTTACTTTTAAATGACGCGCATCGACGCAGCGAAGTGGAAATTTATCGCAATCTTTTGAAATTAAACTTTAACGACCGTATTTCATGTATAGCGACTCGCGCAGGTGGATTTACCACGCTGTAATTTTCGAATTCTGCACTTTCCAGTTATTAAAACACGATATTCCGTGCCGGATAAATATGTAATTGTTTCCGGATTGAATATCCTGACAGGTTTTTAAATTACATTTTAAATTACAATGTTCACGTCAATTAAATTAATTCATCCTCGCGTTCGACGTTGTAAATTTAATTACGTATAAAATAATATAAAAATATGTCAGTCTAGACAAAAGAATTATATTTTCAGAGTATACCTAAATATCGAAATAATTTAGAATCGTTAAAGAAAAATTACATCTCAACCGCATTAATATAAACATCCCCATTTCAAACGATCCGAAAACTCTACTCTGCGTTCATTAATAAGCACAACTGGCCCGCGGCCGGAACTTCATCCCGCGGCATGATTTTATTAACGAGCGCCCATTCGGCCAATGCAAATATTTACCGTGTAAAACACGCTCTGCACCTCAGCGAGCAATCGAGCTCTCTCTCTCTTTTTCCGCCCAGAGAAAATTGATAATCGGAAACTATATATACACTGCCCCGCGGAAATTCAGCGGGCAATTTTTCCGGCCCGCGCTACTCCCTCGAATATATTTCACGTTTTACGAATCATTGCGATCCTATCTGTTTCCGATATTCTGCGGAGGTGCCCGTGCGCCGCGCCGAAAAGTATGATTAATACTCGTGGAGTGGAGAAAATGCCGGAGAAATATCAGTGTAATAATAGCAAGGAGAAATAGCGAAGGGTTTTCCGGGAAAAAAGAGTCTAGTGCGGTCTTAATTTATAAGGTACTGCGGGGTTATTGAATAGGAAACTTCCGACAAATCGCCGAGCGCGGAAGAAGAGAGTTGAGTTTAGTTTAAGAGTTATATTGGTACATGTGGAGAGACGAAGCTCGGGATATGTCCGTATATTCAATTTTATACGGGAAGTTAAATTTTGAGAAGTGGCGCGAGCTTTATTGGCGGGAATTTATATCGGAAAATTTTATAGATGTGCACAGTGCTTTTTGATATTAACAATACTTACGACTATTGAAAAAAAAATTATTTTTTCTTTTCTTTTTGTTATCCATCAAGTATTTTGAACCGGCTATTACTGCGTCGCCTGTAATAAAGTATCATGAATTCACAAAGTTGTCTAGTGTCAAGTAAAAAGACGATAATTGTAATAAGTAACATGGTTAAGACAGGTAGTCGATACCAGAATTCTTATTGCGCTATTGAACGACAGGTTAATGTGAAGACTTGCCGGATGTGGATATTTTCGAATACGGATTTTGACAATAAGAAAGAAGAATATTATTGATTATAAGTGTTGGATTTATTTATGTTGAAAAATAATTATTGAAATAGTAAACATTATAATTATCGAAAATATTAGATCTGCGTGTTGATTTTCGATTAAGGACTGCAGTTTCAGTTATTTCGATCTATATACGATTATCGGTGCGTATATGTTTATTTATATAACCGAGCGAAATTTTGCACTGTTGTTTCAAGAGCGAGGCGCAGTGCAATTTCAGTTGGCAGCAAACAACAACTGATTGAAAAGCTCGGGTGTTCTAGATTAATTCTATTATTGCAGTATATTTATCTGAAAACATGAAAATGTAGTTGGTATAAAGTTGCATTAAATATCTGCATAAAATTGTTTTTCAAATAAATGCATTCTAATAAAGTATAAAAGTAAAAATAACAACGAAAAAATGTAAAAACATTTACGTGCAAAATTAATAATTTGATATACCACCATACACTACTAATATATTTGTTCAGTTGTCAAAAGACAACACAGTAGCGAACTTACATCGCAAAAGTACTTATATAATAACGCATCAAGCGATACATATAGATAGTGAACAAGAAATTACCGAAACCTGTTCTTTTATCACCGCGTGGCATTACAAAGTCCAGCGAAGGTAATAGAGTAGCTCCCGCGGGCGATTGCAGGCCTAGACCGCGCGGCTGGGTTAATGCAAAGTTGCGGCAGTGGCCTTTTTATCCTCGATCGATACCGTTTCGCGGAACTCGTGCGCTGAACTCTCGCATGCATTTTTAACCTACGTATTTCCATGGATTTCGCGTAAATTGACCGTTTATTCGAACGGGGGTGTGGGTGTAGGGATGGAGCTTTTCAATATTTAACGTTCGCGAATTATAATACAAATGGAAAACGCGGGAACTTGAATAATGTTGCTTTTATACGTATGATGTGTATTATTACGCGCTGGCAATCGCGATAAAGATTTCGCTTTTGTAATAATTTCGTATAAAAATATTGCACAGCGTGTTTACTAATGTATCTGTAAAAAAAATTGAAAAATTAAAAATTTTTGTAATTTACGAGCTTCGTTTTATTTAGACTTGTGCATTCGTTATAAAGTTGAATATTTTTTAATGGTTAAAGCAAAATTATGTAGCAAGATTAAATAAACCGGAATTTTTTTTCACTTTGTACGATGTAATGTTATTTCATCACATAATATAACATTTTAAATTAAAATGTAGAGCTTGCGTAACTGTTAATAAAAGGAATAAAAGCATGTACGTAATTTTATAGCCAGTTTATCCTCTTACATATTTTTGTAACAAATATATCTTTCGACGTCACCAAACAAGGTAAAATACCCCAACTTTCGTCACAGTATATTAATCACACACCATAAAGATAGAACCAAACTCACAAAACCGAAAAAAGCTCCGCTCAAAGCCACCCAATTTATATACCCTTACACAGCGCCATTTAAATACCGACGCGTCAATTTCCTCAGCCATTACCGCGAGATTGTCCCGTCAAAGCCGCACCACCACCGCTACCACCACGACCATCATCACCTACCTTCACTGTACCTCAAATTAAGCTCTGTTTGACGCGACCATTACCGCGTGGCCTATAAATACATACACACATAGACATATACGCTTACCCTTATGCTTTACAGAGTGCCAGGAGAATGGGTGCGCGACGTAGCGGGTCCGGCGGTGGCCGCGGCAGCGCCGGCATCCTCAAGGAGCGGGCGAACATGTCCTTCATGCTCGTCGTCATGTTCTTCGCCGTGTTTGGGCTCATTGTCCTCACGGAGATATTCCTGATCGACGAGAGGCGCGCCGGTGGCGTTGGCGCTGGATCGAATCATCGCAGGCCCTTAAGGCTCGCATCGGCGCCTGATAGGCCTGATTACGAAGAAGTCGGAGTGAGTATATATACAAATATTATAAGCATTTATTTTGTGTGTTTGTTTGGTTGGTGTGGACTTGGAGTATAGATAAAGGACGGTTGGCGGAGATGTGGTGCACAGACGATGTCTGGGAAAGACGATATGTTGATGACAATAATTGAATAAAAAGATGTACAAAATGAGGGGACAATAAAAGTTTTCGATAAAGTTTAAAACTTAGTATAATATAATAAGAAACCCTATATGTTTTTAAACAGAAGCGAATTTAAACAAGATCACAAGACGATCTCAGGAAGTTGATTTTGGTTAATCATATCGATATGGATATCGTTAACGACTTTGGTGCCTCATAACATTAATTATGTACTTATACATGGATTTTCTTTGTACCTAGGTGTTAGTTTTACTAGAGTCTCCCCTATGTTACATACATGTTAAGAGTAATACATACATTAACTGAGCTGAACCATGTTAATAACTGTAATATCAATAAAATAAAACTTTACTTTCGTTAAAAAATACGAAAAATAAAAATTTTCTGTAACATGTAATTTAAAATGTATGAGAATGAAATAAGATTATGGAAGATGTATACAACGAGAAGTATTTTTTTAACTTTATTTTTGTGTCCTAGAAAGACTTTAAAATAATTAAGAATTACCTTCATTCTTTTCCTCTTATCACAAGTATTTTTAATTTTCCTCGTTACAGAATGACGTTTTTTTATTTTTTTCTTACAACACACGAAAGTACGCTATCTCATTTTTAAAGTTCAGACGTGCAATATAAAGTGGTAAAAAAGTTAGTATTTTCAAACGAGAAATTGTCGCCCCCATTCTCGACATATGGTAGACCCTTAAATTCGAGGAGATTGAGGTGGAAAATAGCCATTTTGAAAAAATTGCCAGAGCTTATCGCGCTCCTAACTCCTACACCATTCAAATGCATTCAGGTGACTGACCGCGAATTCCTTACTTTAACCTACTTCTGATATTCCGTTCAGCCGCGAAGGATTTTGTAAGAGATTCGCTTGAGAATTTTCCGATGTTTGCTAACTTATCCTTTCGCAGTTATTGAGACGGTATAATGTTTGAGAAAGTCTTTCAATGGAATAGATCTGCGATGATATATTAAAAGCATAATGGTATTAATTCTTAATTATCGCGTGTTTCAATTAAATTCGTCCCGACAAGTGAAACATGACACTAATTTTAATATGTCGATATTGTCGGAAGTAACGTATCTAGTGTCTCCTCTTTTTCAGAATTTAATGATCTCAATTTGTATGAATATTTCAAACACGATATGATTCATAAAACTAATTTAAGTTTTCTGTTTTAATTATGTGTAATTAAATTAGGGCTGCACGAGAGCAAGACAATAAACATTTCTATAATTATTGTCTCGCTCTTGTAAATTCTTGAAAATTTCTTACTTGTATTAGTCTTGTCAGTTAATATGAAAAGTATTATTGTCTTGTCTTGAAATCCTTGATCATATTGGAGTTACGCAGACGTGCGATAGTAAGCGGGTCAATTATTAGAAAAGGTCTCAAAGCTGAATACCAGGAAAACACGAGATCCACGCAAAAATGGAGTTACGCAGATGTGCGACAAAAAGCAAGTGTATTATTTAAATTTAAATTAAAACAGTTTTAAACTTAAACAGTTGGGGCGCGCGAGGTCCTCGCAAAACAGGGAGTTACGTAGACGCCTGACAATAAGCGAGTCGATTATTTACAAAATTCTTAAACCCAAGTAACGGGAGGATCTGAGGTCAACGTAATAGTCGGCGCACGCGAGGTCCACGTATAAGGGGAAGGCACACAGACGCGAAACAGTAAACGAGTTGACTATTTCGGTTTCAGACCTTCTTAAATGATTTATTGTTATAAATATTCTTAAATTTAAGGTGTTTGGAATGCGAACATTGGCGTTAAATATAAACATTTTTTTAACTACGTTTTCGAATATTGTAATATCAATGATGGTGTAATTAGAAAGAAG
>UXGD01003553.1:0-20026 GCA_900474315.1 Torymus auratus | reverse complement strand
TGAATAGTTTTCCTTTATTTCGGTAAGTGAATGTCCGTTAACGGAGAACCAGTCACCGAAAGTGTTTTCCGTGTAGGAAACCGATAATTTAATCTTTCAGTGTCGCGATGTATTATTTATAAAGTACTGTGAAAAGTAGTTTATTCAGACAAAATTGGATTATTAACTTCACTCACTCAGAAAGCAGAATGCTGTTTTAATGAACAATATACAAGATTTACGTTTCCTGCTTCAAGAAATACGATGAAATTTCACAATTAAGTAAAGTGACATTGGTTTCCTACTCATTCGACCTAGTTTTAAAAAATCGTGAAATTTTTATGTATTTAACAGATTTGCGCTATATGAAATGACACGTGACAATAACAATTTCGAGTACTATTATGCTTTTATGCTAAAAGAGAATGAAAAGGCTAATTAAGCGCAGCTCTCATAAAAGTCTAAATTTACGTACTTGGGAGGAAAGAATGCCGGTAATATAAAGTTTTTACAAGCACTGAAAAAAAGAACCCTTAAATCTCATTATTTAGAAAAGAGCGGACAAACTTATTCCCCCTCCCACTCTCTCATCCTCCTTATCAATCTCCCGATGTAATCAGAACGACGATATTAAGGTTATACCTTATTTCATTCTTGTTATATACTTTGCGCGCCGCTCTTAAAATATTGCGGTCGGCGTGCGCGGCGCGTAAAAATAAAGCGGAAGAAGCAAGACAGAGAGAAAGAGAGTGGGCGGGCATAAAAACGAGAGCGAGTTAAAAAGCCGAGATAAAAGAGGAGCCAGAGAGGAGTCGGCAAAAATCCGGCGAGCTTACAACGGAAAATTAATGCCTGCCGCCGCTGTGCAAGCGCTGAGTCTTAAACAGTCGCGCGCACGCGTATACACAAAATGAAAATCGCCAGAAGTCTCGAAATGAAAAGCTTTCGCGCGTACGAGGTTGCAGGGGAGCAAGTGATAAATACGGGGGCAGATATTGTGTCTTGTCGACGACACGCGCACGCGTTGCAACTTAGGACAGAGAGATTTTATGCGCGCCGCGTGCGTCTTTTGCGAGCGAGCATCTGCTTCGGTTCGTTGTCGTGTTTATACTTACTGACGAGCGAGCATCTTTTACGTACTTTTTCAAGGTATTCGTGCGCGTTCAAATACGGATTTCGGATTGAAATTTAAAATCAATGACTCGATCAATCTCCTGAAAAACTTATTAAAGAGGAAAATCGTGAAATAATTGATTTCAGTGGGTATTTTTATTATCTTTATTTACGTATGCGAGAACAACGGCAAATCCACCTTAATGAGTTATTTGCATCTTGAGCTTTAAAATGATGAAAATGATGAAATCAACGGAGTATAAATCTTGGTGTTTATACATATGATGTATACGATAAAGACAAATTCAGCTTTTTATATTATAATTCTTAAAAGTATAGATTTATCTTCCGCATTATGAAAATAACGATGATATACGCAACTATTAACGGTATATAATTCGCAGTTGCGTCTTTTAAAGGAGAGTTTAAAATAAATTTCTTATATAGACTTAATGGTAAAACCAAAGTATTTTCATGTATATAAATATATATGACCATTCCCATGATTAGCAATAATTTACCACTCAAAGAAAAGAAAAATTGATAAAAATGTAATCATGATAAAACAAAAAAAATAAATAAAAATAAGTATATAATATTTCAAAAATTATCAAGGAAAAATATCTTTAATCAGACTTTATAATAATCTGCAATAAGGTTTTTATATACAAAAAGGGATGTCAACATTCTATAGAGAATAAAATCTCTTCAGTTCTAGTACAATCTCAGCAGTGCAGTCTTGACAACTCTAATACGCTTGAAAAGGAAAATGGTGGCGCCTCTCGACTCTCTCCCTCTCTCTTGTCCCGACGTTAGTTCGAGTGGCTCTTTCACTCGGGCGCGGCTCGCGCGCGCGACGGGAAAGCTCACTTGCTAATTAATATCCTTACGGGCACGGTACAGAAGTTTATTCTCGCGCGGCTCTATTCAAACGAGCAATGAAGGGAAATTATCGCGCGCTTGGGCGCTACTCTTACACGCGCTCTTGTTATGGGAGTCGAGTGGCGCGGCGCTGATAAAGCTCGCCTCGCCCTGTATACCATGTTTATGAGATCACAAAAGGGCAGCGCGTGCTAGGTATAGCTGTCTTCGCGCGGAGAAACCTCGCCAGACGGTCTTTCTTAATTAATTTAGATGCGCCGCTCTGGCCGCTTATTCTGTCGTCTCGGTGGCGCGCTTTCGTTTTTGATGACTACAGTGCAGCGGCTTTGTGCTTAGAAGAATATAAAAGTGCGCCCCGTGTAACTTATGAAGCGCGTTTTCGTGCATTGCAGCGGATACCTTTCGTATATAAGCTCAAGATTTATAATCTCTGGACTATCGCCACTTGAAAATGTTGAATATCGCCTCCTACTAGGTATAGTCTCGCATGAAAGCCTTTCTGCGCAAAAAACCGCTCTCATTCTGATCATTTCAACACAGGCTCTAACTCACGCGTGCACCCTCTTGATCTTCCCTCATTGTAAGTCTCTCTCCGCCACGCTCGATTTTGCACCCGCCACGATAAACACAATTAGGAGGAGGCGTTCGGGTTACAGTCTGATGGGAAGGGGAGGCGTAATTCAATTGCAAAGGTGTGAGGGATGGCACGCTGCAGGTCCTCTCTCGCTCCAGTTTTGGAACATGGAGGCCCTTCGGACCGCGCGCCGTTTATCACTGTCACCGATCGTTAGGGATGCGCGTTTTTGAAGATTGTTATCCTGGCTATGCGCGAACGACGATGAATGGCCTATTGTCATGATGTTATATTTCGCCAATGCGCGCGTGCGTGTGTGCAGTCGCTGTATATGCGATGGGAGGATTTTGTGTAACTGTCATCGTCAAGCTGGAGAATGAGAGGTTTTATAGGTATATGTAGAAAAGAGTTTTGGTCTCAGAATTATTATGCTAAGTGTAAAAGAATAAATATAATTATGATTATGACTATAGTAGTGCGGTGGCAGAACGGAAGGATGTGAGCGGTACAGTGGACCGGTTCAATTTCGGGTCTCAATGAATATTTACAAGATGCTATGTGGTAATAACGAGCGTCTATTTATAACTAGGTCGACGAACGTTAACAGAACAAATCAATATTATACCGCCAACCCTTTCAATAGCATGAGAATGTCTTTCCTAGAAATAGAGACGACGAATTTTTGAATGCTATTTCATAATAGGGCCGAGCTGCTTTATTGTACTCTTGTGGGTGGTCGAGAGTATTAACAAGTGCTCGTACGAAATCGGTATGGAAAAATGTACAAACATTTAGGAGGATTTATTAACCTCGTAAATAATTAACCTTTGGACTGTCACAAAAATCAAAAGATAGAATCGGTTGGCCGGATAGCGAAAGGGGATAGCGCTCTAACGTGAATGAGGAAACTTGGCACTTGTGAGAGCGGTATTATATTGACAAGGTCAAATATAATATTATATCTCTTTTTATTACATACTCAGTAATACGATTTGCGTAATGATAATTACTGTTAATTATTCTAACAATAATTTGTAAATTCTCATATAATGTTAAACAACGCAATTTTATAAAAGTGTGACTTTATATTTCTATAATTTAATTTCAATCCAAAAAAAGTTATTTTGATAAATTTTTGAATAATAACTGTATACTATGTTAATTGGAAAATCGATTCATTGATAAATTCATTGATAAATTCGTAATAAAACAATTTAAAATAAATTTGCGAATTATACCGTTAGAAAGAATTTCACGATAACAGAATATCAGTACTTTCAACTAAACTGAAAAACAACAGCGCGAATTGACGTAGAAAGCGGCAAGTCCTGAATTTTTCGCCAAATTAAGTCGAAGGCCCGTAAAAAGAGACAGCAGCGCACACCTCCGGCGTTCGCCCGTGCAGTCACGTCAGCAGGGCGCCGTCGTCGGAAATGAAAGTGCAAAATTTCCTCGGACGCTTCCGGTTGCCGTGGCACGCCGGAAAGTACTCTTACTCACGATTAGACGGCGCGCGAGCTGAGACGCGCAAAACAACACACGGCCCCATAAAGGACCCCGGCACGTGTCGACTGCCTTTTCTCCCCCAAAAAACTCGGTCCAAGCTAAAGTGTACAGGGCTCTGGAATTTTAAATGATAACAAGCCTTCGCTGCTGATAGGCCAATTCCAAACGCTACCCGTTGTCGATGCCGTTTATAGGTTTTTCCTTGAACTGCAGAGTGCAATGTGGAATTTGAATTTTAAATTTTCGTATAGATCTGTAGATGAAAAAGTTTTACTTTTTTTTATAATATCGATTTTTTTTTTGTTTAAATTTAGAAAAAAAAAGTAGTTATTCGTAGTGAACGCGGTTACTTTGTGTTTATATAACAAAGTGGTTTTAGTAAATTCAATCATTTTTGTATTGGTACTGTTATAATTTTGTTCAAAACAATGATAACTCTTGTAGAGCTTTAAAAAACTATATCGTTTTGGAGCATTTAACTTAATGTAATTCAGAGCTGAAGCTCTTTAAATAGCAGATTTGTAAAAACGAGCGGGGCGGGCTCTCGCGAGCCTCCTCTGTATTCCCATCATCTGATTATTTTATTCGCCGGAGCTCCGGCAACTTGTTCCTTTTTCTACTCTTCACTCCTTCTTGTTTACGATGGGTGTGGGTGCACACTGAAATTTCGCCTCACGTACTGACCTGCCGCGAGAATAAATTCGCGCGAACGAGCGAAACGAAAAAAGAAGAATGAGCGAGTGGGCGCGTAGTAAAGTGAAAAGGAATAGTCTAACTTTTTTAGGAGTCTCTTTATGCAGCTGGCGCTGATTTGCTTGCGGGACACTTCTTTTCTGGCTACCAGCGGCTTTTGCAAGCTTTATACAAATATTACTGAGCTGTTCAGCGATACCATCGTAATAAATAATTTATAGAAGTATTATAACTTCATACGTCCGGTTTTCATGTGCTTTGAAATTCTTTCCAGGAAAGTCGATGGATTGTAGATTTTAAATTAAAAGCCTACGCGTAGAAAACTTTTTATAAAAGTACCAACAGATGAAAATACGTCACGGCGGCAATTTTTATAAAAATATTTATTCAATAATTACGGTATTTTTTCATAAAGTAAAAAATGATGACGCATTATCCTTTGAATGTTGTATTGAAGTGTACGTATTATTTTTACATTTATTATTTATAGATTTATTAAAATTATAAAATATTGAAACGCTGTTGAAGTTTGTAGTGTAGCTACACGCATAATAAATAGAACGATTACATCATTACCAATTATTTTTTTTATAATTCAGGTTCCGCTCTATTGTAATATTTATAACAATTCTTTATTTATATAATGTAATTTCCATTCATTGACCATGGAAAGGTAAAAGAGCTCACCACATGATTGCTTTATAGATAAATAAATAAACGACAAAGAACGACGCGGATGACGCAGGCGCGCGCACAGTATTTAAAAAGCTCATATACCAATAACCCCCTCGGAGTATTTATTATAAAAGCCCATCATGCTTTAATAATAAAATCGCTTTATAAATCTGCGCTAGGGACGCGATGAATGGCCTCTTTGCGCGCGTAAATATAAATCCCTCGGCTTCCAGGTAGTGCAGCACGTCCTTAATCCACGCACGCATGATTAATCCGGAGAGCGTTCGTTTAGCAGCAGAAGTATATATACCGAGAGACCTGTGCGTGAGATGTATACGCATGCACCTTTCGGAAAAGCCGAAAATAGAGGGAGATAAAGCGCGTGACGCGAGATTGACGCACAATTAGCGCTGGATTGACGTCAGCGAATTTTCATGGGATGGACATCGCGCGAGCGAGTACACGATAATAATGAGCGAGTGCGAAGGCATTCGCGAGGAATATCCCGACGTTAAGCGGATTGCCGTCAGTCAGGAATGTAGGATTCGTGGGCAACTTGATAGACTACTCGGGAGCCGCGCAGACACTTCCGACGGCTCTCTCTCTCTCTCTCTCTCTCTCTCTCTCTCTCTCTTTTTCGTTAAAGAAATGAGCGCAAAAGTAAGTAGAACTTTGGTATGAAAAATAAACATTTGTAGTTCCAGAGATAAAATTACCCCTATAGCTTTAATTGAATTACTTTATTATTTATAAGAATTTAATATCAACTCCAACAACTAAATTTTCAATTTATTGCATGAAATAATATGATGTATTGGTTTTTGACTTTTTTTTTATTTAAAACATAAATATTAAGTAAGTATTGGCAAAAATGCAGTTTGACATCTTCTTCCCTTCAAAATAATAAATCTGCATAAGTTCGTGTAAATACATTTTTCTAAGAATTTTCTTTTTGATGACAATTCACTGTAAGAAAGTAAAAGGAAGTATTTTCTTTATTAAGTATATTAAAAAACAAATTTCTAGTTAATTAATTTAGAACTCATCGAAATTGGTAAAAGCTTTAAAATATCTCAAAGGTATTACTTACGAATTAAAATTTTTTCGAAAACAAATGTTTCAGTTTTTTGGAATTTTCAATGATTGTTAATGAAGACACCTCCACAATAAGCCAATCCTTAAAATTCAAATTCTTACGAATTACTCATAAGTGCCGTTGCTACTACTTTTCAAAGTTCCCGGTTCAATCTTAACCTCAGATAAGAAAGAGAGACAGAGGGAGAGGGAGAGAGAGCAGATTCTGGTTTCCCGGAACACTCTGTTGTGAGGAATAATACAGAAAAAAGTCGCTGCTTAAACAGATTACCATCTTTTCAATGCAAATGGGACACTTGAGGCGAGCGCAAGTGAAATTTATTCCCAGTGGGGTGTACGGGTGCGCACGCGCCCGAGAAATTAGATGAAAGAGAAGTAAGAGGGCTGCTCTGTGGGATGCGCAGGTGAAGATGAGGCCAGGCGAAAGTAAAGGGTTATAAGTGAATTACATGGCGACGGTTGCGTAATCTGTAGTTGAAGAAACCTCGCAAAGTCCTCCGTAAAACCTGCCACGTGGCGGGCGCGTATATAGTCACCTGTTCTCATTCCCCCTCCGCGTCTCTCCTCGCCGCCGCCCACTATCCATCCTTTGCATTTTCTCTCACCTTCGCTCTCATCCCCTTCTCTCTCCCTCTATTTTACTCTCGGTCTGCTACATCGCCCGACTGGCTTATGTATAATATGCGTCTCTTAGTCGAGGCTTCAAGTTTCTCCTTGAGGCTGTGAAGAAGGTCTTTATTGGTTAATTTTATTAAAATGATAAAAGCTGCAAGTATTTATTGTGTATAGCTAATAAGTGTATTCTTTAATGTTATTCCATTTGTCATTGTATGTTGTGCTCGAAATTGTTAAAAAAAATTTTAAAAACTTTCAAAAATATTGTGAAGGACCTCTTCTGTATTCGTTTGATTTCCATTGAAAATGTATTTCAAAAAGAGTTTAATCCGCGTGTTCATTATAAAGGATGTAAAATTGAAAACAAAATTGACAGCTCGTTAGAAGTATCTGTCGTTGATTAAACTTTTATTTTAAATGGACCATTGAGAGAGTTTGATCTTGTTGTCGAATTCAAATAAAAAAATAACAGCAATTTCGTGATTTCAAATCGGAAATGATTGATTGAGTTTTGAAGTGTGTCATCATCCTTAATCATGTAATAAACAAATATTTTGTTCAATCAAAAAATGTTATAACAAAATGAATCAATACTTTATTTCCAAAGTATTGACTGCTTTTGTTGTGAATCTGCGGTAGTATTTCGGCACTCAGATGAGCCCTCCACCAAACATAAGGAATTAAACGAGCAACCCCGGAAACTGAAAATCTGACATAGAATGCCAATAATGTAAGTTTGTAAACAGCTCACAAGTTACGACAGCCAATGTCATCCTAGCCGCCACTTGGATCAGATTAACGGAATCCAGGACACCGCGAGGGAACATAATTACATCATAATTTTCAAAGCGAGATTCAATTATTTTCAAACTTCGATTTTTAATTTATGCGATTAAGCAAATGACTTCCATGCGAGTTAAAATAGAATTATAAGAATAAACCGCAATCCACTTGTTAGTGAAAATATTATTATTTATTGTTGCTATTTATTACTTGTTATCAATATCTAATTACTATACTCTTTTATTCTACCTTAAATTTTACAATAACGAGCAGAGTCTATGAGCGGAACTCTAATATCTAAAGTATACTAAATACACAAACGTACGTAGGCACACAAACATGTCTCCACTATGCTCGGCTTAAATGAATATGCATGAGAAAAGCTCTATTTCTAATAAATTAAATAGCACGCACTTTTACGTCATCTCTATGGTCTTGATAACCGTTTGGGTGAGCAATCATACTTGAGAGCTTATCCAAAATGAGTAAATTACCTTTTGAAAATTTTAATTGTTTCAAACAATATAATAATTATAAATAATCTATAATAATATAATATGTTATATGTGACAGATCATCGCGTATAAGGGACATCACAAATGATTTTAGAATAATCAAGGCAAACATCAAATGAAACAAGGAATAATATATGATTTGTGATAAATTCATTGTAACGTGTTGTGTCTGTTAAAGTTGATTGTTTTTCCCAACGAACAGATCAGCAATTAAAGTTATAATAGCCCGTATAAGCTCGATCGTTTATTACCGAGGCTCAATAATAATGTGCGTATCAGTGTAGCCAGTGTGTGGGAGCGATGGATTAAAAGGGAATTTATAAGGTTTACGCGACGGTCGACGGTGCATGGCTTTTATCGCTATTTCGTGAAATACACCGATCCATCAACATCAAAACGTTTCAAAAGTTCCAAATTATTGGCGATCGCTCGTTATATTTTTTTTTAGCACCAGCATAAATGTGAATAAGTCGGAAGAGCGCATTTTTTTTATAATTTTATTTTTTATAGGATAATGAATGTTAAAAATATTATGGCGCGTAATCTATATTCGTTCACGATCCCGCAGTTATGAATATGTAAATAGCCTTTAAAAGCATAAATTTCATATACATATTATATAACATTTTTTTTACATCCGTTTTAATTTTGTGAAATATCTTTTTATCGATTGCGATGTATTTTTGTTCCCGTTTTAAAGGATTGAATATATGTTTAAATAAATAAAAGTTACGAGTCCGATAAAGTTATTGTTAATTATTCGTTTTAACTGCGTTGCGTGAATAAAATTTTTCGTTTGTCCAGTAAATTACGAAATTTCACACATGACATTGTGAAATCAAATGAGCGTCCGCCCAGCGAACGTAAAAGAAAATAAAGTTTAAAAATAAAACCGAGAATATACCGGAGGCGCAATTTTGTTTTTGGAGAACGGTGCCGCTGCTCAGCCGGTAGACTTTCATCCCCTGTATTTGCTAGAGGTGCGGCGTTTCCACCAATCCTGACTTCTACGGCGACTAATCATCGAAAGAGAGGAATCGTCTCTCTACCATCGCTGGATCACTTTATTATGCGCTCCGAAATATTTCGGCGCCAGAGTCTTTGCCTAGTAAAAAAGGTTGTAACGAGATTTGTTGATATCAGAGCCGGGTGAAGGCGAGAATTCCTTGAGAAGACCTCTACTAAAGCAAAAGCAAATACTTTTTCGAAGTTATTGCTGATCTGCGTTATTTTCCCTGACCTTCATCTACCCTAAGAGCTAAAACGTAAACTTATTAACGAGCGATTTGATGAAAATTATTCAAAACCGTTATAATAACTCTGCATTGGAAGATGGTCTGAAAGACATTAAAAATTTTATATAAAATTTATTTTTACATCGTCGAATTTCGAGCGGATATTGTACATAATAAAACACCTCTTATTGATTGAGCTCAATATACCAAACTGCTAACTTTTTTCATTAATTCTTTCACTGTCAAGGTGATGTTTTAATTGGCAACATTTAATCAAAGATAGTCATCTAAGAGGATGGATCGACCCGGCGATTCAAAAGCAATAAATTATTTGAATAATTTTAAAACATCATCACTCTTCTAAAACACTATTATCGAATAAGCGAGGGGGAAAGAATAAGCCCGAGAGAGGCAGCGTATGGTCGCGCATCAATCTTCGTTCTAGACGTGCGCCAGTCTACGCGCGGATCATTCGTAAAATTTTGCGCATGAAAATTTAAAATTCCCATTCAGCTCGCGAGTCGTCGCGACGCTCGTGATAGCTCCCACTCGCCCCGATCGAATAAAAAGCCCGTTTATAAAACACTGTGTGCCTCTTTAGGAGCGGGCTGGAAACACCTATATACTCTCCTCAAGGCTCGCAGCCGCAGAGAAGAAATATCGCCGTTTTTATTCCGCCATTTATCGAGTCCCGCGTCAGCTACCGGACTTTAGCGCAGCAGCAGACAAAAACAAAAGACCTGAAAAATTAGATAGACGAGCGACTTCCTCCTCCCTCTATCTCCCTCTCTTTCTGCAATCGGACTTGGCCCGTGCCCGCGCGCGAACCTTTTCTTCCTTCCGCCCGATCGGCCAGAAGCGTATCGTGCGCCGTAATGAATTTCGATTTCCGCAGGCTGCATTCGACTTTCGTGGCACGTACATTGCGTGGAGGCGAGTCAGTATATGCTCGGCTATAGGATTGTGTGTGTGTGTGTGTGTCGCAGGATCGAGGAAGGGAAAGGAAAAATAAGAGAATCCCCGGTATAAAGTAGCGCTCGGGTATTTCAAGCGAGTCGCGGCCGCTGCTGATTCAGATTATCGAACGGTTCGAATTGCTCGAAACAGACCTATAGACGGGGAGGAAGGCTAATCTTTGCTCGTGCTCTCTCCGGTTCTCCTTTTTTCGGGGGAGCGTGTGAGTGAGAGAGAAAAGGAGGAAGAGAGAAATAGCGAACGGTGAATTGGAAAAGAGGCGAGACGGTTTGCATTGGTGATTTTTTCGGAGGAGGAGGAGGCTCGGTTGTTTGTTGTTTTAGAGCTTGTCGAACACGCTGATTACAAAACGGCCATGGGATTTTGATTCGTTTAAGGCTTAGGATTCGTATAAATTACCGTCAATACGAGATTTACGACAACGAATCACACAATACATGGGGATTTTCGATAAATCGTCTTTTGCTTAAAAATTGTCATTTCGTGTGCGATTGTTAACAGGCTTTTAAATTAAATTCAATTAGTAGAATGAAAATTGTGTAGCATAATATAGATTTTAATATATTTTTGCATTACATTTTTAAAATTGTAGGTAGTATCAGATTTTGTTAATTAAATTTTCGTTACAGTATATGGAACACTATTTACATATACTTGACATTTGCTATCACTATATTGTACATTGAATTCAATGCAAAAATTTTTTAGTGTAAAAAGATCTATTTATGGTTTAATTTTCTGATGATTTTTTGTAACTATTTATGGAATTTACTAGTATATATTATCGAACATAATGGGATGAAATTAATTTTATTAAACGTGATTCGAAATGATTTCAAATAAACAATGAGATAAAAGTATGTGTAATACGAAAAAAGGTAACCGGTGTGTATTTAAAAAATATAACCACATTATTTCCCAATAATTGTTCAAAATAGGTTATAACTCTTAGGAAAGATATGGTTACAAAAAAACGAAAATTCTTTGAATTCAGGCTACTTGAAAATATTCCTTTCGCGCAAATATTCACAAGCATAATAAATGCAAAACAGGGAAAATATTCTCCTCGACGCAACAAGGGATACGCAGAGCGTCTGCAGTGCATTCGCGCACTGCACAAAAGGACCGGCGAAGAGATTATCGTTCGGGCACGCGTCTCAAAGTGTATCATGGAGCTCATAGGGCAATAAATCACGCGGGTTTGGGTCACAAAGTACCGCGCTGATTCTACGACCCTCGTCCCAATAAAAATCCTGTTCGCGCATATTTATATAGAGTCAGGAGTCTCGCAATTCATGCACGCGTGAATGCGGCTGCCTATGTTTTTCTATCTCCCCGGCAGTGAACTGTACTTTATTATACGACAGCAATGGGTGCGAGAGAGCATATTTTATTTAAATCATTTATATGATGGATGCTGAAACACTTTTGTTTTATAAATATTTTATTTATGTTCAAGCGTGATAAAGTATATATTGAAGTGTGTATGAGTAATTATTATATTATAATATTAATTATATTAATTATATAACGAAATTGGAATCATTGTCTTACTTTAATAAAGTTATGAGAACCGTTGTCATATAATTCAATATTGTATGTCAAATCAAATATAAATTAAGATTGAATTTAAATAAGTAAACTATTGATCCGATAACTATGAAAATATAATTTATTTTAATATTTATAAATAAATTTAGGTACTTATTATAGTTTATTGTATTACCTACTAATAACTTGATATCATTGCATCAATTTTACAAAAGTGTTCCTTAAAGTTAAATACACGTAACAATGATTACATTTCTTAATGTCTCGTTATAAAAAGAAGGTAAAGATTTCATAAGCATTTAAGCGTAACTTTTATGCCCAACTATATATTTTCACAGTAGAAAAAAAAAACGCCAAGTGCTTGCAGACAAAGTAAGAAGACAGAAGTACAATAAAGCCGTGCGGCTTTAAATTAAATGATGCGGCATTATGAGCCTCTTGTTACGCAGATATACGGTTTGGTCTGATGAAAGTGTAATATATGAGTTGGGTTAACGTCAAATAGAAATTTTAAATGTATCGAGGATAAATTGGAAGATGAAAAATTAACGATCATCCAAGATATATTTAATAATTTAACATTATATTTTCTCATACTTTTTAATATTACTCTTTATTTTTCAAACAATTATTCAGATTTATTTTTGTCATTTCGTAGGTAAAAAATATTTAAAAAATATCAATTTTGTGGGGTTAAATATTAATACAAGGAAATAATAAACTAAATTCGAAGAAACTATATCAATATAGTGTGATACCAGTTTTTTTTCGAATTTTAAAAAATTTTACATAATCTTTCGTATTTCATACGAAACAGGTTATACACAGAGTTGAGTACTAAAGTCCTAACGTCCTTCAACGAGAAAACTGCGCAGAAGCTTCCGGAATTTATCGTCTTCCAAGAATCTTTTATTTCATATGCGACAGAAAGTCAATAGCGCGGAAAGACGAAGGTGGCGACGGCGACGACGGGGGGGCGGCAAGTGCGCGTCTTGAAAGGGGAGATAGCGCCGCTGAAGGAAAGAATAAGAGAGTCGAGGCAAGAGCGAAAGTACGCAATGATAGATAATGCAGAAAAGGGTCGCTCAGAGGAGAGGATGAGGAAAGCTGGCGGAGACTGAGTGGAAGAGAGACAGGGTGAGAGATGCGTCTGCTCTGTCAGGCTATATTTCCAGAATTATAAATGTGGTATTTAATAAGGTAGATTATATGTTAAGTAGTGGTACATATTAAGCATACCGCGCTCGTTCAAAGACGAAAAGCCACGACTAAGAGAAAGGAAAGAGAGAGAAAGGGAGATGGGTGGCGTGGGGGTGCGCAGAGAGAATAATTTCCGCTTTGCACAGACTGTTCAAGCAAGATTCATTGACGTGGGATGTGGTAGTTTATATAACGGTGCAAATGAATTATCAGAGAGCAAAAGTATTTAATACGTATTCAAAATTATATATTATTTTGGCGAAAAGGTGAAACTATTACAACCTCAATCTCGCTTGAATATTCTTTAACGTTATTTTTTAAATTAAGAAACTTAAAAAAATAATGTACCAACGGTTAAAGACTTTTGTCATTTTCTCCATTGATATGAGATTTTTAATTTAGTTTCACTCGACCGTATAGGCGATATGTCCTGTTTGCGGCATAGTAATCCATAGCGGATTTTGAATGCCACGAGAAAGATTAGCTATTAATTCTACAGCTATAAATTCTAGTGGGATTTGAAAACCGCTATAGATTATTATGTCGCGACAAGTATGCCACGGTGGTCAGCTCGCAGCGAAGTATATATAAGAAAAATGCTTTGTGGCCAGGATGTTCGTCGTATTTTAAATTCATTATGTCAACATAAATTTCTTAAAAGGAAATTTGATGTCCGAACGGTTTCCTCGTGTAATAAACTTCTTGGTCGTGGTCAATAAAATTTTTCGATAAAGGAAATACTTGACGAGTGTCGATGATTTTTAGATTGATCATTGGCGATTCGTTAGAAAACAATAAGGTTCAAACAAACTAAATGTCAATTTTTATTGTGCCTTTATCTCATATAATACGTAAAAAATATTAAGAATGTATAATTCAATTATTATATATACCAAAAGAGAAACAAAATTTGCAATTTTATTAAAATAAATCACAAAAGCTATACCAACGATTCCTCGTCCATGTTAATTATTCTAAGTAGCCGGGACAGTAATTTCCGTCCAGTGTCGTTTCTTTGTTATCGCGATAAAAGTACGACTGGCCACATCACGCGAGCGAAGGCGGGGGGTATAAAAAGAGCTCGCACTGAAAAGTACATCTCGAGCGAACGGCTCTTGCTCAAGTCCAGGCCAGCGGGGTATTAGTGCAGGAGGGTCAAGAGGTAGATGGCGACGTCAACGGGGAGGAGAAAGAAAAGAAGAGAGCCCGTTATCGTCCTTGTTGGCGACGGCGAAGATGAAGTCGCGAGTGAGACACAGAGCTAGGATTTGTCATCGGTCGACCTCATTAGGCGGCTTCTACTATAAAGCGGGTTGCATGAGAGAGGGAGAGAGAGACATAATGCCTCGTCTCCTTACCGTTGCGCGACTCGCCCTCTTAGATAAGGAGGCCGGAAGTGGGGGGTTGCATAAGAACACGTGTATATACACACAGCAAGTGAGCGCGCGAGCGTCCTCTCTCGGGTCTACATATACCTATACAGAGAGTCGCGCAATTACGCCTTATTGTCTCTCTAGCGACGTCGAATTTCGCATTCAAGAAACTTAACGAGTGCTTAGGAGGGAAACGCCGTAGATTAATTTACTTGATGAGAACGTGGAGAGTTTTGCATTTTTTTCCTCCGCCTTGTGCCATGTCGTCGTCGTCGTCGTCGCCGCTGCTGCTCTGTGCACTTACTTTCTTTTTTTCCCCTTTTAATTCTCCGCCGTAGGACGCGCAAGTGCGCCGGGATAATAAAAATAATTGCTGCTGAGAAGATTCTGATTACGCTGCCTTTATTTTCCGAAAAAGGCACAATTTCGCGGAGGGCTAATTAGTCTCGCATTTCTCCGCGGGGGCTTCTGCCAGGACTGTTTCTTTTCAGTTTCGCGTTTTACCCGATGATTTCATTTTAAATGGGTTTTAATTCGCTTTAGTTGAGCGTTGATTTATTCTTTAGTGCAAACGCGCGATGAGCCATGAGCGAAAATTTATTACAGGCGACAGAATATAGTTTAGTTTATTTGAAGGTTCATTTTTATATTAAAAAAAAAGTTGGATTATGTTGGTTGTGCAACAATTTAAGATGGCTCTGTCGTGATGAACCGCATCTACATAAGAGGGACCTTGAGGAAAGCAAAAGAGATTTTTTTTACATATAGGAGAAGAAAGTTGGTTGGAAAAAATACCAAAGGTGGCATCAAAGGTATAAGAAACGCGATTGGTGAAAAATTGTAGACAGTTGTCGTAAACATTTTATAGGTTGGACTTTTGGTAGAAATAATTGGTAGTAATAAGCATTGACTATACTCTATAGTTGTGAAAACCAATTTTGAAATTGAAATGGTTATTGCAACTTCTTTATTGATAACTTTAAATAACGATAGGTCATATTGGTAAGTGTAATTAGAAGTTTGCGAATAGGAGCCGTTGATCAGTTGAAAAATTAACTGAATAAACAAATATAACAAAATTTACATTTTTAGTGGTTATTTTGATTTTTTTTTACTTACAGATTTAAGGAAGATAGTTTTTTTTAAACTACTAATGAAAATCAAAACAAATTTGATTGCATTAAAGAATTAAGTTAAAGCCGCCACAGATTACGCCCGCTTACTGACGATGTTTAGTGTTTACAAAATGTTATAGTATTACTTCCGGCCAACCGCAACGTCTTTGGCGTAAGATATACTTAAAAACGGTCCAAAGAACTTTTACCACATATTTGATCGTCAACCCTATTTGAAATTTCGTACACACATTCATCGATTAGTCGCAATTAATATAACAATATTTCAATTGTATAAGATCCGACTACTGATTTAATTAACAATAGAACCCCCTTAAACATTTTTATCGAAGACGAATAAGCTAGCCACTTAATTCGTGCAAGATATTGAAATACCCCGCTATTTATATTCAAGAACCATCGACCTATAAAGTTATAGTTTTCAATAAACGGTTATTACAGGCCCTCTCAATTCATTAATGGTGCTTCGCATGGGACAAATTTAATGCATGCACCTAACGCGCGCAGATGCGAGAGAGAGAGAGAGAGAGAGAGAGAGGGTGCGGGCGGGAGAAGAGCTCTCGCCTATGTATGTTTACTCGGTCGAACATCATTTGCACCGTCGTCCTAAGGTTACATATACATACACACACACACACACGGGGGCATTATGAGAGCTTGGTGCGCACGCGCAGAGGTCTCTAATATCCCGAGGGTAAGGGGGGGAGTGTAAGCAAGGAAAGCCCCTTGGGCAAGTAGCGCGGCGCAAGCACGCCTGGAGAGCGCGGACTTCTTGAAAGTTTGCGACAAGTTATAATCGAAGTCGGCTTAATAGAGTTCGACGATGGAAACTGATAATTAGGATGCAGCTGGGGAAGCGAGAGGGTATATATAGAGGAGAGAGAGAGAGAATATCCGTCGGTGCACTTACCAGCTTGGGTATCGAATAAATCTCATATAAACGCGCGCGGGAAATACGGCTCTTCGGTTCTTACACCCAGGCGGCTTTGAATGAAAATTCAAGAAGGGATCAATTATTTGTCAGCGCGCGGTCTTCTTCTGTATAACTTTCTTTATTTCAGAGGATTGAACTTTGCGGAGAAAATAAATACTTGATACATTTAACTTGTTACCAAGTTCAATAACGTTGTTCATTTTCAATGTAGTAATATATAATTAAATAAGTGCACAGCTCGCTGAGACACTGAACTTTGATCATGAGACGCTTTTCAGTGTTGAAGCTTACAGTGAAATATTAATAAAATCTTTAATAAACGATACCGTTTGCGATAGTATTATTATCACAGCGAGTTGTAATTGAAATACCATTTCAATTTTGACTTTGGAATTAAAAAATTCCTGTTATTTAAATTATTACATTCCAATATTACCAACCACATGCAAACACGCGATATATCTCTCTGTCGCCGCATAAATATACTCGACTGTATAATAAATATCAAGGCGGAAACGTATAGGCAGCGAAGGTGTTATTCGGCAGGATAAAAGTACAGCACCGCAGCGGCATATACAGTCGGTGCGCGTGGAAAAAGCGTCCTGGGAAAGACCAGCTTCCCTCCTCTTATTCCCTTGCATTCTAATTCCACGCGAGAGTGAAACTGTCAGTCACACACATACGAGGGAGGGGAACACCACTGCGAATATTTACGCGCGCGTTGGTGTAAGTACGTGATATCGCCCGGGAACTTGCACGCGCGCGGCGTCACAACAATGGTAACGGCACTTTCTCGCAGAGAGCTGCGAGGCTACTTTTCCTCCAACGCTATCTCTCTTGCTGTCTCTATTTCCCTCCCCCAGATTTTTAACATCACCGCAGTTGCGCAGCGTATAGATGCCAATCTCGCGATAATAATTTACGCGGGGCCAATTAATATGCGCTGAAAATGCACGCGGATACTTGAAGGCTTTCGGGTATATATATGTATGTGCAGAGAGGTGTTGCTGTTAAGAGAGATCTGTATCTGTGATGACTGATGTGTAATTGGTTCGTTAAAGAGCCGGCTGATTAATATGCGGGCGAGAGAGACATAGAGGACTGTGCGGGAAGGAGGCGGGTCACAGTATACACGCATTATATATATGTACACCTTCGAGCCAGCTGTTATTTGTTGGAATTTTAAAATTACAGATGCATGAAGTATGAGTCGTTTAATTGACTGGGATAAAAGTTTGCTGCTTTCAGTAGGTCATTATAAATAGTAACTGAAGTGATCGTTTTGATATAATCAACCAGAGAAATTAATTAAAAGTAAATAGCGCATGTATATCATTCAAATTGTGGCTAAAGTTATTAACGCCAAAAAAATATCTAATTATTTTAATCTCAAAATTAAAATTTGAAAAATAATAATAAAATGTCCATAATTCGACTTTCGTAAAATTTTAAAGCTTTCAAAAATATATCCCGAAGTTTTCAGCTCTATTCCAAATCCTCGGGTCACCGTGGCTTCTCTTAATTAATCTTGTAAAGTTACATATTATCTGCAAGTTAAATTAAATGCAAAACAAATGTTCGGGCCAACTAAATTTCCCGGTATGCTCAAATAGATCACGAAACATTGAAAATTCCGCAAACAAGACACATGCGCACACGCGCGCGCGCGACACTATTCGAAAACTTACATTGTTATCTGCGCGGCAGACGCGTAAAACTCCTATGGAGCGCGCGCAAGCTATTAAATGCAAAATCTTCACGCGCGCAAACTTCCTCCAAAGATTTCCTAACCCATGCAACGCACGGCGGAGGTGTACGAGGCGCGCGCGAGAGAGAGAGCACGCGTGCAGCCACGAGGAAGCTTCGTCGTCGTCGGCTTTTAGCTGCAGACAAAGCGAGAGTCACGCCCCGTGCATATACGCAAAGTTCCGCGGTTTGCGCGCGCGCGCGCCTAGATGAAAAAGACAGATTGCTAATTGCTAGCCTGGCGCACCGAGAGCCGAGGAATTATGCAACGCCCTCGAGCTCCGAGTGCGTGCACCTTTGAACCCGACGGACTATACTGGCGAACTATATAGAGAGGAGGGGATATTTTTTCTGTATATGTGTGAGCACGCACTTTTTTCGGATCAAGTGCCGAGGGGCTAATAATGGTTTATTGAAAATTAATTATTATTGTCAGTTTGTTGGGGAGAATAAGAGGTATCGTTCACTTGGAATTCGTTGCTGGCGACAAGTAAATGTATAGATCATTGATGGCAATGACATATTACGTTGTTTCATGCGGAGAATAAGAGAAAAAATTTACTAGACATAATGAATGTAGTTCACCGATAACGTTGTATTCTTTTTTTTTCAAAGATGTAAGAGTACAATAATGTGAGACGAATCACAATTGTGGGAGTTTTGATGTAAAATGATGGAGATTGTGGACGATGAAATGTGAAGTGACTTATTAGATGATGTCATTGATTTTAAGATCGCACAGATAATGTAAACTACAGTCGATGTATAAATGTAAAAACTGTAATAAATGCAATAAAGAATTATATATAATAATAATAAAGAATACGAAGGAAACACTTAAATCGGAAGTTGTTGTATATGTACGTTGCTTTCAGCATCACTCGGTAACCGAATATGATGAAATATTTATGTCATATTTCGTAGACTGAAACACTCAAAATATATTTAATTCACTTCCTGTGCACTTTGTTAACGGTCACCTATCTAAGTACTTATAATAATCACGTCCAGCACTGTTTAATTTCAGCGATCGGTTGCTGCCCTATACCGAAGTTCCGATCAAGATGTTTAAATTTGTAAAAATTGAAAGAATTTTGAAAATGATGTAAAAAGTTGAAGAACTAGCTTCCATCAATCTGACTGTTTTGTTACGAATAGGGCTGCACGATATAGCAAGATTAATCTTGATATTTGTATTGTCTTGCCTCAAAATTCAAGACAATAATCGATACAAGATTTATATACAATTTTCGATACAATATCAAGATTATGGTTTCAAGAATCTTGTCTTATCTTGAAAATAACTCAACATTTTCTAATTGTAACATATTCGAGTGATAAAACCTGGCGGGGTGGAAGGAAGGGGGGGATGGTGGGGCCCCTGCCTTCGCCGCCACCAGTGAGGTTCGCCACTAGGCTTGCGCCCTCTCTCGACTTTCTCCCTCT
>UXGD01003552.1:0-20036 GCA_900474315.1 Torymus auratus | reverse complement strand
GGAACATATGTAGCAAGTTTCATGATAATATTTTTTGAGTATTTCAATAAAATTTATATATATATATATATATGAAATTACACTACACGTTTACCTTTTTTTTTAAATCTGTAATATTCCTCGCTTTCCACTATAGTAACATTCACTATAGGAAAACCAAAAACTCTTATTCATCAAATTATTATGAAAATATAAATTACTGACGGCAACCACGACACGCTTTCTTAACACCTTTATTGTATAAATATATAAACATTCTAAAAAACATCACATCTCTCTCATCCGTAACAAATCGACACTCACCGGAAGCTAAATAACAATATTTATTCAGAAAGGAAAAACATTTCAATGTAGCATTCACTCTTTGCGAAATCGTAATCAATTGCAGCAAGCGAATTCGCAGACGGGCCGGCGGGGATCCTGAAACTTGAGCGCACGCGCGCTGCCGATCGGAACAAGGTCGCCGGGCTCGTCCATCAGGTCGACGATGAAGTTCTCGCGCAGGTAAGTAGTGGGCAACGCGTCGAACGTCGTGATGCGCGATGGTGCTGAGACTGCTGAGCTGTTAACGGGACTGTTCGGCGGTGTTTTGGGACTTGCTGGATTGACGGTCTATTATTTACGAGATATGCGTCTGAGTTTCTCATTATTATTGATATAAGTTGTTGTTAGAAAAGTTTGTCTTACGTTCTAGTCTAAGAATCTAAGTAAGTGAAGAATAGATTACTAAATTGATTATTTCTCTCGGTTCTAAGTTGCCCATAATATATACCCATCGACTACTTATAAATTATTACTAATAAATTACTTATAAACATTTGAAAAAAATGAAAAATGTCTCTTTAATTTTTTGTATAATTATACAATTCATTTCGAATAATTCGAATAATTATTTTTGCAATCAATTTATTTTAAAATCAAAACCATCCTTGACCACCCACATAGTACTTACCGGAGGTACAACAGCAACCTCGACCCAGGATCTGCCGTACTTGCCTCTAACAAGACTCGCCGGCAGGCCAATGCGGTCGGCCAGCACCTTGAACAGTAGCGCGCGCTCGAGATGGGCGCCGACGCGCAACAACCCCAGCGGTATGACGCTCGTCTCGAGGCGGTCCTTCAGCGCGCGCAGATGTAGCTCCAGCTGCTGTTCCACGCAGACCGATGGATTTGGCGCCCGGTATAGGCCGGATAGCTGACGGGCCACGAAGCGGCCGAGGTGCTGGGCGCGCGCGGCTAGACGGTTTACAGAGACGAGGGGTGTAGGGGTGGGAGTGATGGGAGACTCAGGGCTGGAAGAGGTTTTGGTGTTCGTGAAATAAGATAATAAAGAATATGGTTTTTATAACAGATATTTTTTTATTAGTACAAAATAATTATTGTTATAGTTTATCTTGCGCATTTCTTTATATTCGTATATTATTTTACTTACAATTACAATTATTCTCGGTTATACAATACGTTATTAAAAGAGAAATTTTATTCGTCCAACAGGAATGTAGAAAACCCCTTCCAAATTATACACCTCAGGATTTAATTAACAATAGCTACACACGTTTCCGTTACACCCTTTATATAGCAGCTATACAGTTACACGGTATCTCGCGTGTGCGTTTCTCGAGTATCAGCATCTTTCGCTATATCCCCCGCGCCGCGTGCTCGAGAAGCGTTACGAAGTTAGAACTCGCCGCGACAGTCGGGGCTTGTATTTTTGCTGACTTTTGTCGCGCGCTCCCTCGTTGGCCCCTTGTATAACATAAAAATTATTGCGCGAGACGGCGGTACGTGACGTTTTAGCGGAATTTCAGTTCTGGGAAATTGTTCAAAAATGTTATTTTTTGGTTCGATAGAGAAATAATGGGTCGCATGGTTTTTAGAAGGAGGTGTATAGTTTTCATTTTGTTTCTTTTTTCCTATTTTGGTATATATATTTTTTTAAGTTGTATACTTATATACTTCTGAAAATATTTTGAAATTCGTTGTAATTGAAAATTCTGCATAAATAATAAGTTGAATATTCACATGATTAGAAATATTTTCGCGATTATATTCTTGTATAAGCTGTGGTGTATAAACAAAAAATGAGACTGGTATGTTGCCTTATCTATATGTAGGTAGACCGTCTCGCGAAATAGTGAGATATACCACTGGCAAATATACGTTCTATATACAGCTATAGCGCTCCCGCTTAGTATTATGCATAGTGTAGACATTTTCATCTTTTGTTGCCCTTTATCTTCGGTCTACTTTGAATTAAATCAAACATTAAAAAAAAATATAAAATTTGTAAATTTATTAAAATTTACGCTGTAAGCAGTGAAATTTGTCGTGACAAAATATTTAATAACAATATAACAATAAAATATTTAATTAAGACAATTAAGACGACCATAAAGCGTTTTTTTGAATTAAATGAATCATTACAACAATCATTTCTATTACCTCTTATTTCATTCAATTAACATCATGTATTGTTTTTTTTTCTCTACAAAAAATACCCAAATCCTACTAAAAAAAAATTAACATTTATTAAACCATTACGGCACCCTCCAAAACTACCATTGTTTCCTCTATACCTTTCTTCAGAGTCACAGGAAAACAGTAGCCAAAGTCAACCTGTTTCCACCACAATTAGGTATATAAAAACCTATAGATCATTGTCTATCTGCCCCCTTACTTCTTGTAAACCCTGCCGAAAGATCACCTGCTGCTCAAAAACCTACTCATCCCTCCAAAAAACGAAAATTAGCTCACTTTGCGCCCTCCTGTTGTTGAATTTCAGCGCGCAGTAGGCCGAGACAGCGTCGTAAATCCGGATCGGGCTGCAACCTGCCGAATTTGAGCTCCAGCCAAGCGTTGATCGTGCCCTCCGATACGCGCACCCCTCGTTCCAGACTCGCTCGGCGCATTGCAGCCCGCGCGGCTGCGTTGTGTAGATATAGACGTGC
This sequence comes from Torymus auratus, assembly GCA_900474315.1. Lineage (NCBI taxonomy): Eukaryota > Metazoa > Arthropoda > Insecta > Hymenoptera > Torymidae > Torymus > Torymus auratus. The sequence continues at coordinate 17,088 of UXGD01003552.1, read as the reverse complement.
GTATTATGTGGAAGAAAGCATATAATAGGTGTGAATTGCTTGGACAACATGTACAATAGCTGACGACACGGTGTCGTGTCTTTATCTAAATTTTGAATATTTTGGTAATATTGCTGACGTGGTCGGTGGCATTCAAGCTAGTTTGCATATGTAAAGATGAATAGAACTGACAATTCAATTAGAGTGGGGAAATATCACATGAATGCATTGTCGGTGTCGCTGTTGTCCCCTTAATTGTCGAATAGTCAATGGTTATTTGAAATAGTATACAACTTCGTAAATATTTGATGATATTTCTATTCGAATTACCCTTCGTGTGTTTTATAAGAAAACTTAGCATAAGTAAGTTAGCTATTACATTGAATCGTATATACGTTTTTACAAAATTAAATTTTCAAACATATGATAATTCAGTACGATCTCCACGTATATGGATGTTTGTTTATCAAAGTAAATTGTATTAGAATTGAGTGTACGTATTATACGCCGGCAATTCGACGGCAAATAGAGTAGTGCATGATCAACAAACTACGAGGTGAGCAGTCGTCTAATTGATTGAGCATTAGCAAGATACATCATCAAACTCGCTATATCGGAACATTTTCATACAGTGGCAAAATTTGACGCAACTGTTAAGTGATACGTATTAACTTTGTTAGCGGAATTACAAAAACTGTTAAGTTTAATGAGGAATGATAAGATAAAAAAGAATTTTTACTATTTGCCTTCCCACATCTCCGCATCGTTCTTCAACCCACACCTATATACCCACCAACTGTCCACAATAAATTTTTCAATCCCCGCTCACTCTACTTCTATCCCATCCAGGTCGGAACTCAGCTCGCTACAACTTCCCTCTCCCTCGAAACTTTCGCTCGCGTGCGGCGGTAGCAACTCTCCAAACATTATCTCACCGTCCCCCGCACGTAAACAACACGCGTACATACACACTCACCCTCGAATGCAGCACACTTGCCAGCGAGGCTAGAATGATCGTCGTCGACGTAGCTGTCTTCCTCCTCCGGGCGAGCCTCGCTGAAATTAGCCACGTAAATGGGCTCGAGCGGGCAGAGCTTCAGCCGGAGCAGTTCCTCCAGTGCGGGAAAACTATATATATACATAATATGGTGTGTGTTTATATATATACGAAGGGAGAGGGAGAGAGTTTATTTCGACTTGCCGGCTGCTTTTTCGAGCGCTTCTCCTCGAGGCTTTAGTTCCCGGCCGCGTAATCAAGCGCGCAAAGGTTTAGCCGGATCGGATTTTCCGTGGGGAAAGAGGAGGAGGGAGACGGGGAGCTAGAGTTTAGGAGAGAAAGTTTTTGCGAAGGGAGTGGAGATCGACTGGGGAAAATTTTTGATGTGGTGGGGAAGTTGTTGGTTGTTGATGGTTGATTTGAGGCGGTGATTGTTGTCATATTCTAGTTTTCAATTTGCAAATGTTAGTACTATCTTGACAATCCTGTATAGGTGAATCTGATTTTATTTTTTTTACCGGAAGACCGACTGGTAAAATTATAAGACATATAATAATAATATATTTTATAGATTATTTTATGATGTGCACTGTTTTTCATACATTTTATTAGAAATATATCAGTCTTAATTAATGAAATCGCTTAATAAAATAATAAATGTCAATATTCAAATACATGTATAATAAAATATTAAAGTGCATTTAATACGTTACATAAATTCGTATCATTAAATTAAAATAAATGAAAATATGACTTTAAAATACATTGCCACAAAGTATAACCGACGAGAAACAATTTGAACATTTTAGAACAAAATCTTAAAAAAAAATTCAGGAAAACTAGAAAACTATTAATTTCAGGAAATAAACATATCCAACATTAGCCCTTCAACATCCCTTAATCATGTACAAGAACATCCAAAAATAAAACACACCGTATCCTCCTCCTTCTCATCTCCTAAACCTATGCACGCGCTTCGAAAATTTCTCTCTCCCGAAATAATCAGCGCGCACGAATAGGCGCATAATACTAAATTCAATTTCCCTCTACAGCTATACACCAGCCGCATGTAAAATAACGCTTCTCAGGAGATCGACTTATATCGAGGGAATGCGACACATAGATATATACTTACGGGCATGAGCATCGTCGCAGGGCGTAAAAGCCATCGACGGTGACGTCGCGTAGTGACAGGCGGCCCGCGTGTGCGAACTTCATCGGCAAATCCGCGCTGAATAGAGCGCTAAGGCAGCCCGACCAGCCGGGTATCGTTCGCGCGGTTGAGCGATTTTTCAGCATACTGTATATGGTGAGAAGGATTTTTTTTACAGCGTGAAAAGGAAGGATAAAGAGCTGGTTTAGAGTATGGCATAATGGAATTTTGAGTTAGATGGGTGAATATATTTGGTATGCTGGAAGAAGAAGGCGCGTGCGTTGAGGAATGTATATAAGATAGAACGATAATCTGTTGATATGAATCAGTGGAAAATCACTGAAATTTCCGTAAGCTTTCAATATTTATAATCTGTCAAATAATCGACGAATAAATATATCAAAAAATATTTTAAAGCGTATTATACCATAAAAATTCTTATACCTTCAATTCCCCATATTCACAGCATAAAAGAACATACATATAAAACATTCTCCTTCAATACACACTCCGCAATGCCTCCCACTCCCGCAATAAATAAACCGCAGAGGCAAAAGCCTCAACAAGCGACCTCCTTATTACGCTCTGCCAATAAACCTCCCCCTAAAAAGCCCGTTCGCATCCCTTATTCAAAATTAATCACCGACTCAATTTCCGTGAAAAAACATATTCCCGACGGCGGCTGTTTACCAGCGCAGATGCAAACAAGCTCTTGGAGATTATTACGAGAGAATATTATATAGCTCACTGGACGAGGTAGCCTTCCTGGATGGCGAGACGCGCGATGATAGGCTGAGCGTTGAAGATAAGCAGCAGAAGGCGCACGATAGCAGCTCGTACTGGTAAGGGTTCGTGGTTAGAGAGGTGAGGGTAGAGGCGACGGAGAAGGTCCACACGGATGAGGAGGTCACAGGGTGCGGCGATGCTGAGGTGAGCGAGGGCGTCGCAACTGGCGATCTTGAGGTCCGACGGGGATTGCGAGTCTGGCTGGATGTTGTGCGTTTTAAAAATTTATATACATCTGTTTATCGCGGTTAATATATCATTATTGTTGTTATTTAATGATCGTTTTGTTAATTTCATCAAAATAAGAAAATTGTTGAATACTGAAAGAAGGTATAGATGTTCTCAATAGCAAAACAAAAATTATTATTAACGACATGACGCATATTTCAACCGATATGTATGAGGTTCAAACCGAGCGCATTTAAGCGTTAGATGATAGAGAAGCGAACAGTCAAAAATTAGAAAGCTACGTGATGTCAGGCGGTAACGAGCCTTATAAGTAAAATCTACGCTGTATACCGTTGCGCGCGCTAAGTAATGCTATTTTAAGCTACAGCCGCGGAGACTATACATATAACGGGACGAAGGTATATATTAAAATTTTTCGACGCCGCGTGTCTTCCTCGCTTTTACGAGCTTTTCTCCAAAATTATACGGCGCGTTCTGTGGGAGCGACTGATAATCTTACTTTAAACGGATGTATTTTTGATGTATGTATAGTATTTTTAGATAATAGTTTATTATAGTATACATGGAAGTTGACCAACAATATGTTGTTATTGTAATATGAAACAATATTTTTATAGTAAAACAAGAAAATATACACTAAAAAATGTTTAATAAATGTTTAATAAATTAAGTATACTTAATACCCATCATGTGCTTTATTTACCTCGAAAGCTGCGCAGAGTGCGGACAAAAGATCAAAATCGATCAGATTCTGCGCTAACGGTGAATAATACGCGATTGCCGATATAGCTTCAACCACGGTAACTTGAGTTTCCCAGGGTACAGCGTTTGCAGGCTGCCCGATAAAATGCTTCAAATGAACCTACAAAATTTTTCAATTTTCACATACTGTCACTTTCATTATTGTATAGTCAAAATTACTTCAAAGAGGTTCGTACGTGTCCGTTGTTCTCTAAAAAGTTAACGCAGCTCTGGTAATCAGCCGCCAATAGTTCTTTTAGCGCGTAAGCTGCGGCTTGCCTCTCAGGCCATAACGCCTGATCGTTGTTTAACAGATCTGTTAATAAAAAAGCAGAATTCATTATTTATATTTAGCTGTTATAATCGAGAAAGTGTACGTTGACATTGTATATGCCTACTTAAAATGTAATTAGCTGGATTTATTTGGGATATTTCTAACGCCGCTGGCGGGAATGAACACATCTTGGCTATTCCTCGACAAACTGTCGCTTGTACTTCTGACGAGACATTCGTTTCGAAGATATTGACCAAATATTTCACTAGTCCTCGTGTATGTAGGAGCTTCAGTGAATAAATTTACTTTATTGTATAATTTAAATAAAAATATATATAATAATGTAAGTAAATACCTTTTTTCCGTTCAAACTTTCCGCCAAGCAGACCACAACTTTGAGAGCTTCAAATTTTAATTTATCATTATCTGTATTCTCCATGAAATTAAACAAACGTTTCGTACCATCCGCATTGTTCATGTGCTCCGCGGTCTTTGCATTGTCGCAAGACAAATCGAGAATGCGAAGCACTTTGCTATGTAAATCGTTCCATTCTTCATTCTAGCAACGTATGTAATATTATAATGCTCTGTGTCTTAATAATACAAAATAGCTTGTTGAAATTATTCTAAAACTAACGCACGACTTTTTTAATATACATAATATATAAACACAATCTACTTTAAAAATGTTGACTAAAAAAATTTGAAACACACACGGCTGCCCCGTTTCATAACCGAACAAATTATGCATGCAATTCCGAAGAGCGCTTTTCTTTTTTTCTCCCTTCTAAACATCCCCTTCCCTCATGTTTCCCCGAAAATTTTTAATTTTATATACCAGCGCACTATCCTAAACTAATGTTATCGCGATTACACACTTGTTACCTCCAGCATGTCGAGCAAGTGCTGCAGCCCGTCGGATTGGCGGAACCGTTCTTGAACGTAATCGTCTGCATTATGCATCGCGAGATGCTCGATAACGTCCAGCGCTAGTTCCTGGATAATCGGATAAGGCTGCTTGAACAATTCATAAATCGCGCCAAAACTGAAACCCTGCAAGCGAGCAAGCGTATTACAAGTATAGATAAGTACATAAATTATTTTTGATCTTGTCAGGAAGGATGGATTAAACTTCAGATTGGTGTGCCCGATGAGTATATATAGGTTTTGAAAAATGAATGAGGTGCTCTATGAATTTTAATAAGTTGAACTTTGATAAAAACAGTGTCTTTAGATAATGAAAACACGTATACATTTCTTATTTTCATGGGAGAACGAGATTTTTAAACCTTACGTGTAGTATTGAGTGGTTTAATATGCGCTTATAAGAAATTATTCAGTCTATGCACTTTACAAAGTATACAGTATTTTCGTCAGATTTTTATCGCCTTTATAAGTAAAAATCTTGCGTACACTTTTTTTACGAACATCCATCTATATTTCAGCTTCTTCAATTAATAAAAGTTTTTTCATTAAATTTTCCGTTTCTTTTTAAAAGACGTTTTCAAACTCATTTCTCGTTAATTTTTACAAAAATGTCTACTACTGTCTAAAAATTTCTTCAAAAATAAGCTAACTCTAGGTAATTCGGCCGGTTACATTAAACAAAAAATTATCCATCATATATTTCTGCAAGCACATTTAAAAAAAAACTAATAAACTAATAATGGACATTAAACTATATAGTACATCATATAGAAAGAAAAACATTGATAACGGACCAAAAGTTATTATTATTGACTATACTCGGTTGTGTGTGCCTAAATCGATCAATTAAATCGAAAAATGTTTTTTTCATTTTTATTTTTTGTTTCCTAAGCAAACTTAGCAAACCGAACGCACTAAAAGTGAAATTAGCCTTACTATGAGCTAAATGAAAAAACTGTCTAACTGCACACTTCTAAATCTACGGCCACTTTTCAGTTTAATATACTATAATTGTAAACAAATGAAAAAGAATCGAAAAATTTTGGAAGTAATTTATACACATTCTAATATTCTTAACATTTTTGACGTATTATATGCATTGCCCAATGAAACTTTCATATAATTCAATTATAGCTATACGGCTAAATTAGCTACAGTTATTATCCTCCCCATTATTATCAATAAATTATACCTTTGAGTAAAAAACACTGTTCAGCCCCTCAAAGTCTTTCACCAAATTATCCAGAATCTCCACGCAGTTTCTCTTCACATCCGGATCCTCCGCCTCCATCTTTTCAAACAGAAATCCAACATCGGGATACTTATCGATAAACATAGCCGAGCCCGCGGGATCGCTCGTCAGCTCGGCGACGATACGCGAGGCGAACTCCTGGACGAAGACGTCCGCCTCGTCGACGATGGCGTCAGTGAAATACGCTATGTACGTGCCGTCTGGCCTCAACAGGTGAGTCCGAACATTTGGCACAGCCGACATCAGCGCCAGCAGCTTCAGCGCGAATCTACGTGGAGATCGATTGCAAGAATGAGGGAATGGTTTTTAAATCGTCGATAATTCTTATTTTCTTTTTTAAAATTATAGTGAACTAGCAGAGTTTTGTAATAAAATACGAATGAAACCGTATATATACAAGTTATTTGAACGCATACTATAGCGAAAACGTATCAACTTTTCGATAGATTGAAAAAAAAAAAAAAAAACACAGCCTGTATTGTCATTTTTTATATAGGTCTTTTCAATAAACTGATATTAAATTTTCCATCCAATAACAATGTAATATATTGAGTGAGGAAATTTGTACCAGAGCGCGTTCGTTATTTATATCAATAAAATTTCATTAGTTTAGAGTTAGATGAAATTGGAAAACAATTTCAATTTTCGTAAAAGAACGATAATACAGGCTTCTATACACATGTTTTCAAACGGTTTCGTTTTTCGAATGATAAAATCTCGGGAGTGGATATACCTATGCTACAATTGAATAATTAAAAAAAGTTTCAGCAAAATAAATACACTTGTTTAACGCTTTCAAGGGCTATTTAAACTGTAATTAAAGCGAGCGCTTCGCTCAGGGTATATATGTCTACAAAAGGCGAAAATCTGGATCGACGCATGAAATAACGATACTTTAATTATCGTAAAATGTTAACGCATTTTACGTGTAATACTTAAAAATGTTCATTCTGAAGTGCATGTACGATTACTCGCGTAATGCTTTTCTGATTTACAAAACGAAATAATCTTTCAAATATATCCACATAAGTATATAAGTATATATTTGACTACGTTCACGCACAAAAGTATCGATAAGATATTTTAGCTACTGTTTGGAAAGATTTATTTTGATAACTAATCACGTCCGCCCGATGCACTTATCTTTTACGCCCCATATATTCCTTATTCCAAAGCTAAACGTTATCAAAATACAATTTCCGTTGAATAATAAACCGCGTTCCAAACATACTTTGTACTCGGTTAAAATCATTTTCCCATTTACAGATACTTCTCGAATGCAAATAAGCAGTAAAATCAAGCCTTTGGCCAACAAGTTACGTAAATTTCCATCGCTCACAACAATTTCGTATATTAATATATCCACAAAGTCACTTTTGCGTTACCGCTTCGCTAGTTTGCTGTATACACGCGGTCCGTCAAAGGATCTAGGGATATGACCGTTGCACCGCGCGCCAGTACATATACATAACAGCGACGTTCTGAATATTTCGTTCCCTGATTAAAATATATACTTAATAGCCCGATTGCAATTTCCATCTGAGGGCCACTTTGTCCCAATACGGTTTTTTAGATATTTGGGAATTAAATAAATTTAGGAGTCAAGTAAATATTGAAATTGAATAATATTATTTTGAAAATAGTGTATGGTCATGAAATATTTAAACTAAAAGTATATTCCTGTCTATTTTGATTGCAATTCCTGAGTTATATATATACAAACGAACCTTATTTTCGTAATAGAAATGTTTCAGTAAAATTTCATGAAAAGTATGGATAATTCAATTTTCGAGCTTTTAAGCTATAAATACAACTATAAAAATCCTGTTATTACAGTAAAAAGGTGTAAATAAAATTAATTAACTACAGAATAAAATCCGAACGCACAAAAAAAACCTTAATATAACATCCGCAAAAATGCTCATCCACACGCACCTGCGAGTAACGAGATCCTCGTGGCCGACCAGTTTCAACACACTGCCGACGACGTCGAGGTCGAACGACGCCGACGACGACGACGTTGTCAGCCGCTCGAGGTTCTCCGGGGCGCGTTCGCCGTAGCTCGCTAGGGCCGCGGCTGCTGACAGGAGGATCGGACGCTCCGGTGTCCCCAGCAGCACCATCGCCGAGTCCGGGTAGTGGATCTCGAGGTTCAACGGACCGAAGGTCGTCGCCTGCGCTGAGGTCCGGTCCTCGCGCTCCCTGCCACCGCTCGTGCATTTCTGATGCGATAGTTTAGGGAGTTTTTAGTAACTTCTGTTACTTGATTTTTATATTGGGCGGGGAAATTAATATTAGTGAGATTGTTGTGAAATTTGTACCTCGAATTTTTCAAGTTTCCTTAATTTGGGTGGAATTAGTTTTTTTTATGGTTCTATGGTCTATAATTAAAAAAGAATAAAGAAACTTTTAGTTGTATTTCAAGAGAATAATGATCAATCAAAATGATTTCTAATAAATAAAATTTTCTACGTTCTTCTTATTTTACAAACGTCTAATCCTTTAGACTTTCAGTTACTTTAGAACAAAAAGCTGTAGAATTTATTTTCACATTATACTCAAAATCAGTCGTAAAGTTACTTAATTATGTTTTCACTATGTTTGATATCATCACGAGGTATTTCGGTAGTATACGTGAAACAAATTAGAATTATACCTTGATATTTCTCTTGACCATTTTTCAGTTAAAATTAACTATGTATTTTCTTTATTTTTCCAGAGGTTATATAAATTGAATTTTGACTTGTTTTGAAAAAAGAAAAAAAAGAAAAAAAAACAGTATGAAATATGCAAAATACTATAATCTGATTAATTCACTAACTTCAGGCAACTTATTTTGTGAATAGGATTCATATGAAAAGAAACTCAAAAATTAATGGATGCAACTATTATTATATTTTTCAATGAGTTTTACAAAATATATGCACGTGCTCTTAATTTCTTAACGTAATTAATATAAACTAAAATGTAGGTACATTTATGCATTTGCTTGCAGGTTAGAGGTAAAAAGTATAAAATTTACAATATAATAAATCGTCTTAACAGTAAAAAAACATCATTACTGAAATCTTATAAAATCTAGTTTGCGAAGATGGAACATGGAAAGAGTGAACAAGTGAGATCGCTGATAGTAACGCAATGAGTATACAAAAAATACTAATAATTTGTGCTGTACTTTATGATTGCGAGTGACAATTGATAAAAAAAATCACGTAATTGCACTAAATGAACTTATGGTCGCTTTAATTTGCACTTTGAACTTGAATTCACAATGTCTAAATTAACGATTGAATGATACACTTTAGTTATCTAGCTTTGATTAACAGAGATCACTAATTTCTAAGGCAAAAACAATGCTGGCAATGGTCGTTAGTGGTAACCAGTAAAAATGTATGCGGAAAACATCTATGTAAAGGAAACCAACGAAAAATCGGACATTAAAATTAATAGAACCAATTAATCTCATATATAACTTGTCTAATAAAGTTTTAGAAATAATATTTTGATTTCTTTCATCTAATAAATCGAAGATTATTTATATTTTAACTGCCATTTCATAGTACAAAGAATTGAAATGGTAGTATTTTAACAAATACAAACTCGAAAACATAAGATAAAATTTCCTTTAAAAATTTAATGATTAAACTTGTTAATGTCTATTTTGCCTTAGTCTCCCTGTTTATTCTAAATGCACTTTGTGTGCCCGTAAATCAAATTCACTCTTAACTTACGCCTTAAAAGTGTAGCTCGTTATAAAATTGTAAAATAAAAATTGTACTTTTACAATTTTTCCTATCTATCTATAGATTTATCTTTTAAAATAGCATCGATGAATATTGTATATAATACAAAGTAAAAAATATAATATACATATTAGACTATACAATATTCTGTAAATTTATTGGACGGATTATATTGACCTTAACAACTAGACGGATGGAATCATTTGATGAAATCGTGATGGCGAAACAACGTCATGATGGCAGTTTTAAGCATCGTCGTATAAAAAATTACCACTTATTTTAAGAAAGCGTTATCGAAAATTATATAAAATTAAAAAAACATGTACGGTACTCGCGTTTATATCCTTTATCCAAGGATTTACATTAGGCTAGCATTTCATGTCTTAATAAAAGTAGAGTCATTCAATTTGACTATAAATATGTACAAATACATACATAACGTCATAATTACTTTCTTATTTTCTTCGTTATCATTAAATCTTAATAAAGCGTACAAAATAAAAAATATAAAAAAAACGAAAGGTACTTTTCGTTATTTCTATTGAGTTGTAACTAAGACTGGACAGCCAACAAAATGGTAATCATAATATGTACTTTCCTATAGAATAAAGAGAGTTGTACTTGTGTTGAAAACTTAAAATGCTGGAGTTATAACTCACACGCAAATCGTAATGCATAATAGTAGGCTAACTATAAAATTTGTCATCCCTGTTCACATTTTGCAACTTCTTTACCAGCCTAGCTACCTTTAACGTTTTTAACAATTAATTAGTTCACTAACTGAGAAAAATGTGTAAAATTCTATTATCTTAAAAAGGCTTTAAAGCCAAAGTTCAAATATCTTTCTATATCGTTTTATCAAGGCACTACCAAAGGCGGGTTGGAACACGTCTTTTAATTTGGGCTCATTGCATTGCCATCTCATGGCATAAATTTTATATTTTAAATCGCGAAAAACTTAAATACTAATAAATAAATACAATAATTTTCAAACCTAAAAATTACAAGACTTTCCTCAGCTAGTTTCGAACTAAAGCTCATACGCGCGCGCTATCTCTCCCCAACAAACAAAATCACACGAATGGAATGTACTTGATCATAAAAGAATGGTCTAAAGCTTTCAAACTGCCGTCTGGGGCACACCCTGGACGAGATGAGTTTTGCTGCGACTCTTGGGCAAGCTGCTCTGGCTGGCCGTTCGATTAATCGCCCGAGGTTGACCATTTGGCGAACTTGTGACGAAGCCCTCGTTACGCGGATCCTTGAGCGAGACATTCGAATTGCTACGCAGCGACGGTGTCGAACTGAACTTGCGGTTATGCGCTAGCCTCTCCTGTAGTTTGATATCGTGCTGTTGCTGCTGCTGTTGTTGTTGTTGTTGCTGCTGATGGTGGCGAGGGTTGCGCGAGCGCACGGGCGGCGTGTCGCGGTACTCGTACACGTTCTCCTTCGAGGCCCGGCTTAGATTGTCGATTCCATCGGCCGGCTCGTCGTCTCGGACCATCAGGATATCTCCGCTATAGTAGTGATCTGACTGTCTGTTAGGAGGATAAAGAGAAGATAATTATTTCTTGTTACGTGAGTGTAGAGAGCAAGTTTTGTATATATACTGTGCACATTAAAAAGAATTTTAATAAAATAATTAAAAAGTAAGTTTACAAAAGCAAATAATAAATTACTTTTTAATGTGATATTATAAATAAATGTGTATATATAAATTATAAATTGTATAACTATATGATTGAAATGTATTTACATGTACTATAGTGCAATGTGCCTAAGTATAAGAAGCATAATTAGTGCTTTAATACAAATAAAATGATAAAATTATATTTAATTCTATTATATCTCTTTTATGAAGAGCATAATAAAATAATAAGTGCTATATTTTCCTTTAACTTTATTTTTTACCTGCATATTCCCTTGCAGCATCCGATTTGCTAAGAAAATAGCAAAAAGGAAATGATTATTTACAACAGTTAGTAATGAAGCAATTCAAATATGTGGAATGTAATGAAAATTTATCATGACTTTTGAGTATTAAACTCATCTACAATATGGTTGTTTTTACATGTGTTAAACCAGAACCAGTGTTCACGTGCGCTACCAATTCCCCTTGGCTTTTCAGTCAAGCGTAGTCTCACATGGAGTTGGTTCTGTTTACCTTTTGCTTACCTTTTGGCATTACGCCAAAGCATGCAACAGACCGCTGACAGGACTATCAATAAAAGGCAAGCTGTTGACACCGACCAAAATGCGATTTGTAATGGTTGCTTTGGTTCCCACCAATACTAAAAGAAATAAAGAAAACATTTGTTAATAAAAAGACAATAGCTGTAATGAAATGTTATAAAGGAATTTGGCAAAAACAACTTACTTCGGTAACTGGAGGGTAAGTTGGTACCAAACGGCCAATAACTGTGGGTAAGTACTGCGACCAAAATGCACTTTCAGTTTGTCGATAATTATATAAGATGGAACTGTTATACGTCGTATTAAGATTCAAATATTTAAGCTCTCCATGTTTTGCTACGTCAAAATGCAGTCCCAAAATTTGAGCAGGTGTCGGATTTCTAAATTAAAATATTTTATATTGTTATAACTGCCAATGAAAATAAATAATTTTGCTTTACGTATTTTATTTGCAGATACTTACCCATACCACGCAAAATTAGCGTACGCTTTCATAAACAAAAGACTCATATTTCGATCGTTATCTGTCCACATGTCTCTCTTTAACTTCATCTTCTCTGGGAAAAATTCTATAAAGAAAATTATCATTTAGTTTAACTAATAAGAATTAAGAGACACACTTTTGATAAATATATTCTGTTTATAATGAAATACTTTTTCGTTCAATAAAAAAAGCAAGTGCTATATATACATAAAAGAAAACAATACATACCAATATCCATGAATGGTGCTCCAGTCAATAATAAATGCTCAATGTCATGGGGTACTCGCCTCCATAATGGAAGATTCAATGCTTCGATTGTCGTATTTAACACATATAAATAAACGGGTACATTTCTTTCAACTAAAAGCTTAGCGAGTTTATCGTTCGGAGCGACATAATGAAAATCAGAGAGCAGCTACAGAAAAACAGTAATACATTACAAACTAATTTTTAATCTAATTAAACCTAATTTAATTAAACTTACATTGATATACTGATCACGAATATGAGTTACATTTGTTGGATCAGGCCAGTAAGTGTACATATACTTGATTGCTTCATAAACACCCCAAGGATTTAACGTATAATTATAACGCAAAACTAGTTCCCAGATTTTTTGGTCGAACATTTCGGGTGTTATCGTAAAGTCATTTCTAGCCAAAGTAGCATTATTATCTGAAATATTGACAAAAATGTTTGATTAAGTAAAAATTAGTCATTTTCCATACATGTATTTTTGAATTTACTTTTAAAATAAAAACACATACACAGAATGAATGATGCCTCTTGAGTAGTTACTCCAGCCATGTAAACAATATCACGTCTGTATTTTCGTGCCTGAATACTTTCCTCTGGTGTCTCAGTGAAGAAATGCCAATCAGACGCACTCCAAGAGTCATAGTAATCTCTAGGTACAGTGAAATTGACGTCTAATACTGGGGCCCATGGAAACATTCCAACATGAGGTTGAAACTCCGCATTCCCCAACTCATAGAAGCTTCTGCCATCCTTCAGACATTGAACTAATTTCCAACTACTCTCAATACTGCAGCCAAGCATTTCAGCATATACTCTTGATGTATTTTGAACGCGATATTTGTCAACTATCACTGCCCAATCTGCCAGTGCTGAACCAGATTGAGCTATTACTTTTGAAACCATATCACGAGTTCTAAAAATAAGATAAAAACTTAAATATTTATTCCTTCATTTGGTTATTTTTTCTGAGAAAATAAAATAATATAACTGTATATACATAATGTAAAGGAGAAAAATTAATAAAAAATCATCCATATTATTTCATTTATGTATTTGAAAATTACATTACCTTGGTGCTACCATCAAGAGGCCAGCACTAGCAGCTCCAGCTCCAGGACCAAAGAGCGTAATTTTTTCAGGATCACCATTGAAAAATTTGATATTATCATAAACCCATCTCAAGGCCATAGCCTGATCTAAGATTCCATAATTTCCAGGACTATTTTCGTCTCCAGTACTTAAAAATCCTGAATTAAAAGTATATATTAATTGTAAATACAAATTACGTAATTTATACATTCTTTACAATGAAATTCATTAAGTTTTCTTACCAAGTGCTCCCAGGCGATAATTAAATGTAACTACAGTTACATTATAAAAACCAGCTAATATATGCGCTGGGAAAAGATTGCTTGCTCCATGTATGAATTCTCCACCATGAATATAAAACATAACAGGATATTTGCTTGCTAAACCAGATTTAACCTAAAATAAGACAGTTATCTAATTAATTTACTCATGCAAAAAATATAAATATATTTGAAAGTCAAAAGTAACAATTTTCAAATTAAAATTATGCTACATGATAAATAAAAACTTACATTGGGACTAAAAATGTTTAGATACAAGCAATCTTCATCAACATCACGTACTCCTTTAGTTGCACCTGTGTACTGACTGGGTTGAGGACAAGCTGGTCCCCAATCAACAGCTTGCATAAGATGCCAACCTCTGTGGATCAATTACATATCATTTAATAGGTCGAATAAACTGTTATTATCATACTAAACGAAAAACGTTTACAACAAAATTGAGAAAAAACTAAGAACAATAATAGCTTTGTAATAAGAAAACATTAAGTTAAATCTTACTTATGAATTCTAGGAGGTTTAAACCTTCCTTCTTTTACTGGGGGCATTGAATAAGGAATACCAAGAAAAACATTCACACTTGATGTGACTCTTTCAACAGGAAGACTCCAAGGTCTATGCCTTGCTTCTGGGTGATCATAGAGGTAGACTTTAAAACCTTGAACTGTTCCATAATGAGTTTGTACAAAAACATCTCTGTCAAGAGTTTTTGAATCAGGTCGCTCTCTACCCTGTATATCTGGTCTCCAACCACCCAATATTCCTGGTAAAGGTATTCTTTCCGTTACCTAAAAGTAATAGCAAGATTAATATTAATGTTATTTCAAATAATTTTAATAATAAAAGAATCTAAGAATGTTATCCCTACTAAATATGACATAAGTATCTTCAAGTATGCTGCAGGAAAATTATATACATTAAAAAATCAGTGTTAATATATACCAATCAAATATGATCTACATTTTGAAGATATATGATTTTTATTTATGTTAAATTATAAACATTAAAAGTACACTAAAATTAATCTCAACGACAAATGAAAAGATAAACACATAGTAAAAAAATATATAAAAAACAGTTCTGTGAAAGATGAACTATGAATGAGTAAGATGAATGAGTAACACTTGACTATACACAAATGTAGTAAACTTATAGCATGGCCGGTAAGAGACAGGTTGTGCAATATTTATGATTAAGCAGGATGTGATTATTGCATTCCAAGGGTTCATCTTAGCATAAAATTAGTTATTCCCGTAACATAATTATACATCACTTTTTGTATACAATAAATCATAAAATTAATATTAAACTATTTATCAATTATATTTTGATTCCAATGAATCATGTAATTGAAATGGGCAAGTATTAATTAAAATTCAATCGTTCTTTGTATGCACAAAGAAAATTATTTCTAAAAATACCAAGAGTATAAAATAAATTTAAATTAATCATTAAAAAAATAATAAACTTTATAAAACATAATATTACTGTAAAAAATACCAGACAGCAACTAAAGTCCAGCCATACAAGTGTTTAGAAATAAACAAACAATGGCAAGGGAAGAGGGTAATTAGTGTCAATTAGAGGCATTCTTTGGCTTTAATATTAAAGAGAAACGGTGCTAAAGCATTGCAGTGCAGAAAAAACAACAGTGAATATCACGCTCAGTCACACATGCCTATTACAAACGTTTCAAATATCATACAGGTACCACTCATTGAGCTCCAAAATACACCTGTTACCATTCATCCTGTTTCAAAATACACCTACAACTATAAACTTTAAAAACAAATTTTACTGCACACTGTAAAAAACTTGGACCACAGCACAATCCGATCACACATCGTCTACCTATAAGTAATAAATCGCGCTCGCGAAGGCATATAAGAAAAAGGAAAGTCCGCGATTACGAAACACCGCCCTACTCCCCTCCCACGAAACCTCATCTCGCACACCCAAACAAAGCACATATCACACTATATACTCCAGCTCCCCAACAAATCTCCCACACACCCCGCAGCTTCCTTAAAAGAACAACAACAACAACAAAATATACTCACGTCATAGTGATATCGGTCCTGGGGCGGGCGGGTGGGCTCGCGGTTCTGATAATACGGATCGACGTAGCCCGGCTGGTAGCCGTACCTGCGGTCCTTGTACCAATAAGTCTGGTAGCCGGGCGGCTCGGCTGGCTGAGGCCCATAACCACCGCCCTGGTTGTAGTACGTATTAGCGTACCTGCCGCGGGGCGCCTCCTGCGGCTCCTGGCACTGGCCGACGCCCAGGTAGGCGAGGATGAGGAGGCAGCGCACCAGGTGCGAGGCGTGTACCCGAGCGGCCATCTTGCCGCGCGCGCGTGCCTGCGCCTGACGCCCTGCTGTGTGCTGCTGCTGCTCTGGCTGCTCTGCGCGCGTACACTACCTGCAAAGGTGGAGTGATAGTGTTGTATACGAGCTGCTGCCCTCTCGGTCGGTAAGCGCGCAGTGAAAGAGTGGAGGTGGCTTGCGTACGTGTGAATGAATGGAGCGGTGTGTTTTTGTGCGGGTGTAGTATGTTGTTGTGGGTACGTTGAAGGAGCGAGCGCGACGAAAGGATTATAAGTATACTTATATATAAATATAGGCGGGTCACACGCACTGTACTGGGGTATAATGTAAGGTAAGTAGGCCAGGAGCATTACATTTTCACATGGATGCGTTCTGACGTAGATTATCTTTTTTGGCTATAGCTTCTCCATAACGT
>UXGD01003551.1:0-20039 GCA_900474315.1 Torymus auratus | reverse complement strand
TTTCATCCCCAGACGATACCGTGCCTTGCACGCCAATTTGGTTTACCGGACTGGTTTTCTAGGTTGAAGATGAAGATACGCTCCATGTCTCGTTTATGTGCTTAGCATGGTATTTTAATAGCAGCAATAAATTACTTGAAAAAATCATCTTCTTTGTAGTCAAAAGTTCTAGAGATATGTCCATATACCCTGGTAGAAAATAACCCAACCAAAACGGCTTATCCACTAACGTTGGCCAATTTGTGGGGCCAGCGAATAACAAAAATATTGACAAACGAAAAATATTTTTAAAAAATTCATATATTATTATTAAGAATAAATAAAATTACGATGTCAAAATAAGGTGTAGACTTTTACATCAGTATTTTGGAACTGTTTCGTTTAATATGGGACGCTATACTCAAATGAATGCTACACTCACTTTGTGTCGTTCACTTGGTACTATACACTAAGCCGTGTAATTCTTAAATATATTTATACCAAATTTATAAAAGTGACTTTACTAAGCAAATAATATTATTGATAATTTTATAATAAACAATTGAGCATTACAATTTCATTACCAATAAGGCAATAACTATATATCTTTCTCATTCGCCAGAGAATTGTCCCTATATTAAATTTTTTTAAGGAAGTATTAAAAATGGTAAATATGCCTAATTATTGAATATACTATATAAAATTTATTTGATGAAATACTACTGAAAATACTAAGGAGAGCCTTTCAACCGTTGAAACGTTTGCTCCACAGGTCAGCTGAGTTCCACCGCGCAGGCGCACCAGACCGCTGCACGTCTGCTGCTCGTAACCGCTAGGCGGCGTAAGCAATCGCGCACGCAAAGAAACATTTTCCAGAGCATTATAAAGAGCCTGTAAACATTGCAGCCGCATCGCTTCTCGGCATTTACCGAGATACCACCATACTATCACAAATCATTATAAAAGAGTCTTAAATTATTATTCACTAAGAGCCTAGCACGGTCTAGTACCTGCTATACTGCTCTGGAGACTTATCTCCGTGTATAGATTTTAAGAGTTTTTATATCTAATGCGTCCACAGCCGTAATTATATTCCTCGAGGGAAAAACGGCGGGGTTATTCACTGAAGTTTTTGGTGAAATTTGATTACAATGATTTCATGATTTAAGACAAAACATCTGCAGTTTAGGAAACAAAATTATGCTTTCATAAAATTCTTTATTATTAATATCTATACTTTGGCGATATATTTAATCTATAAGATTGCCATGTGACAACATTTCACTAGGAATTTTATTACCTTTATTTTCATATTCAAATTTCATAGAAAATTTACCTTCACCAATTGATGAAAGCCATGTTCTTAAATTCAATATCTATTTGAGTGACACGTTATATCGTCTGAAAATAAAATTCAATAATACTCCTTATTTTTCCGAGACGCATTCATCACGTACTCCCATAAAAATACAACAGCCATCGTCGCAATACGAATCGTCGCAATAATGATCCCAACAGCGCCATTACACGCGCGCGAGTTAAAGAACGAGGTGCCGCCGTCGCCGCTAGCGGCATAAATCACGAAATTTCGCGCGGCTCTTAGCACACACCCACCCAAGAATGATGAACACCACCACCCGGCCGAGTAATAAGACGAGCATTATCGGCTCGCTCGCTCTCACGGGAAAGTGCGTTTTCGATTATCCTATTTCCTCCTTATACACACCGGCGCTTCAAGAATCGACGCGCGCCGGTCGATAAGTCTCCCCCTCTCTCCTAACCCTTGCGCTATGCGCACGAAGCGAGAGGTAGCATAGCGGAGCCCACGATGGGATTAGAATGATTTAAGCAGGGGATTTTAAATCATCTTCGCGTCGGGTGATTTAGGGCATAAAAAGTCAGTAATTTACGAGAGAGAGAGGAGTATACCGCCACCGGTGCGCAGCAGCACACGGGGAGCGAACGTAGGTAGTAACGAAGATTTACTATACCCAGCCGCGTGCAGGGAGAGAGAGAGCGGAGCAGAGAGCAAGTAGAGTGTGTCCGCGCGACGTCAGACCGATTTTCATTTGCCTCGTTCGCTGCTGCTGCTAGCCCCGTCCGCTCGTTCGTTCGTTCGCGCGAGCTCGGCCTTTTCTCGATCTGGAAAGTTATCGCGGCCATTTTTACGGCTTTTTTCGAGCTCTCCTGAGAGCAGTAGCAGTAGTAGTGGAGCAGGCTCTGAAAAATTGAAATTCATGAAAAGACTAATATTCGCACGCGTTTTTTCACGGTGAGGAGAATTAATTAAATGTAGTACGCGCGTAAAGAGAGAGAGAGAGAGAGAGAGGGAGAGAGAGAGTTCGTGCTAATTATGACGGATGAAAAACGCCGAGCAATAGAAATATTTTTATATTACTAACGAGCTGCGCGGGTATTGTTCATGTACGTTGGTAATTTTTCGGCAGGCAAGAGGATTTACTTATGTTTAGGGAAGAGAAAAAATAGTTGCAGGAGGGAAAACGTTGCACGGAAAGTTTCGCGAGGGAATGTATATAGAAGCGTGCGTTAGCTGTAGATTTTGAAGGCGGAGTTGCTCGATTTCGCGTGCGTTTTCATGGTTTGTTTAGAGTGCGTAAGTATGTATAATGGTAAACAAAGAGTGAGTACACCTTGCGGTTTGAGATGCACCGAATGTTTTAAACATACGCGTATAATGTTCTGAGAAAATTGAAAATATTCTTTGATAATATACAAGGATCTTAGAACTTTGCTTAAATGTATATACATTATATGTATATCATTTATAACTAGTAAACAATTAAGTATTTTTAATGAGAGAATTTGTATCTGTTCCTACATCCTGTTACAATTTTTATTTTATCTACATTTAAAATTAAATGTCTATAAAGAATAATAGAAAGTAAATACTTGAAACTTTAGTACTTTTTTCTGAGCGATATAGAAAATGTTCCTTTTATATCGACTTGCTATTACGAGTAAATATGTGGAACGATTTATAATTTACTTCACGTATCACTAAGAACATACTTATAAAGTGTCAAAGTTCCTAAAAGGCTTTCAAACTTGTAAATTGCGTTAAAAGTGTAGTCGAAAAGTTAAAAGAATAAAGTACCGATTGAAAATATATAGAAACAATTATCCACTTCATCGGACGTGCCGATATTCCCCTCATTAATCAAAAAGTTGCCGCAACATTCAATTTATAACGCGCACATACATCTCGCACGACAAAAAGCACACTCCTTTCGCAAAACTTTTCTTCAAACTCCCTCCCGTTCCCTCTCAAAACGAAGAAGGAAACTAATCCTATCATCTAATTCGCAGAGTGCCAAGTCGTCGCCACGCATTCGCAATCAATGTAAGAACGCGCCGTCGAAAAATGCAAAACACTTTTCTCTCCCTCTTCTTCTCGCGTCTTCCATCATCGCAAAAAGCACTAGCGCTAGCTTTGACTCTCTCCCTCACCTACTTCTCTCCTCGTAACTCTCCCTCTCTCGCGAGAGTGTATAACTCCCCTATACGTCGCAGGACAACTCGTGCGCTCTCTCTCCTCCGGGACGACGTTACTGGCTTTCATGCGCGATTTTTAACTTCTGAACGCGCGGCCACTTCCATTACTTCCAACGAGATTTTGCGCCCTGAAATGGAAACAACGGGCGCATTGTGCCGACAGCTTGCCGAAGCGAAAAAGAGGAGAGGAAGAGCGCCGGTAGTTTTCTTCAAACGGCGCCATCGGTAATTACAATTAGGAGTGAAGTAAGAGAGTGAGGGAGGGAGAGAGAATAAGGTCCGGTCCAACGAGATGGCAAAGTTGGACTGCCATGAATGGCGAGGAGGAGAATCGAACTGACGGCTTTTGAGATTACTCGCGAATCGCATAATCCAAAGTAAATGGCAACTTTCCTCTCTCCCCTTCTCTCTTTTACACTTTTCCCTTGCTTTCTGACGCAGCAGCAACGACGAAGACGACTATACCTGTACACAGAGCCGCCGTGGCGTCGTTTTGTTACCCGAGCACATTGTCACGATGAAGAAACTTTACTTCTTCTTCTACTTCAACTTCTCTTTTCTTTCCCTCTTCTTCTGTTTCGCGGGCGCGCGACTTCTCAGCCGCGGCGATTAACAAATGAACGCGCTGCCACTGAAATGAATTTCGGGAATTAGTCGGGAGGGAGAGAGAGAGAGCGGAAAATTTACGCCCGGAAGATTTGTCCCCGCACCGACGTCGCGACGAATGTATAAACTGCCGTTCGAAGAGTTTACAGCGCACGAGATTTGTTGGGAGTCACGCCGAACTGGGTCAGCGATTTTTCCGAGTTTGATGAGTTGTTGCGGGAACGCGAAAACAAGGCTGCACTCTCTTCTCGGTTATTTACCAAAAATAGTTTTACGCCGGGTTTTCGCGCACGCTTTCTGCGTGATTAAAATTAACAAGGTGCCGAGCGATATTTCTCATAGAGCGCAGCTCGCTCGGTCGGTCGAAATTTTCCTCACGCGCGGCCTCTTTGCCATCGTTCCTCTCTCGAATTTTCGCGGATTTCCCTTTCGCCCGCTCGTGTCGGTGCCTCAAATGCGTGCCAAATTCGAATTTTATTTTTTAGCGGCCGTCGCTCGGGCTTGTTTTGCTTCTCCCGGGCGCGAGCGTTTATTTTTTACGTCCAATTACGGAGGTGAGGATTTTCGTCGTGAATCAAAATTGGTAGTGTAATATTTTTTGTTTCCGTTGTTTTTGCACGGAGGATTGACTGGTAGGGGTGGTGGTAGGACTTTGCGATATTGTATAGCAGAGTGTAATGAAAAATGGCGATGGTCAAGTAGGTCAAAGTATTTTAATTTACGCTGCAGCGAAGAAACTGGAAGTTCATTTTGTCCTGTTTACAAATGACGGTGGAAAGAGAAATATAAGTACTCGGACTTGCGCTCACTTCGATTTCACTGAAGTATAATATAGTAAGAATAATTTTCATACTTTCAAAGTGTCAAAATTGTTTGTACAAACTTTCTGGCGTTGTGCTATACCTTATTCTACAACGCGATATCTATTGTCGGAAAGAAAATTAAAAAAAAGTTTAAAAAACTCTTTGGTACATCGTTAGTAGAGTCAACTAAAGCGAAAGAACCGTTTAACAATGGAATCTGCAATTAGCGTCGTTTTTATACGACGGATAAATCCACTTGTAATAACAATAGGAGGTTTCTCTCTATCCAGCTGATGTAAGCGAGAACTTAGTTCACTGAACAAAGTTATCTGTATCCTAAGTAAACTCGGTTGATCCGGCTGAGACATCCTCCCGAGAGTGTATCGGTCAAACACGTTTTGTTACACCGCAAAGTAAGCACTTTTTCCCTTATATTCACATCGCATTTCCATCCAATATCAAATTTAACGGTTTCTAGTGGCTCATCTCAACTCTCTCCTATTTCGTAGCTATTTTATCGGTAAAGAGATAACTATAAAAATCCAAAGCTATAATATTCAAATCGGAATTCAATCGTTGCAACATATACACTCCGGTACTGAACAACGAAAAATGAAAACCAATTCATACTACAACTCTGTATATATATAGAAATACAAAGCAACACCTGTTCGCCATTCATCTTTACGGAACTCTAACGAATCCTTGTGCCCGCGCCAAAACAGCAAAACAGCGGCCAATGTAACGAAAAGCCATTTTCCCCTGTATATATATACTCTTTCTCCCTATCCCTCGCTTCACCGAGGGGGAATGACTGAACGTACGGTACGAGCTCTGGGCATCGAAAAGCCAAGAAATCAACGTGTGTGCGCGCCGGGTGAAAAAGGAAAGTATAGAGTCTATACGTCGCGTAGTAGCAGCGGCTTCCACACTCGGAAAAAAGACGGACCGACCAGAGCCCCGAAGGAGAGAGAGGGCACAGAGAGTAGAGAAAAACAAGGAGCACAGAAATAAAGCATCGGCAAGAAGCTCGACGGCTGGCTCTCCTATCCACACACACATACACGTACGTATACGTGTTTCGTCGGCCAAAGTCGGAAGTGGATTACTCGCGAGGGTCGAATCGATCGTGCCCGATATATATCCGTACGCCTGCTCTCTCTCTCTTTGCCGAAAAGGGAGAGAGGGAGAGAGTAGAGCCGCCTCCGCCGAGCAGTGCCTTCGGGACCTGGCGTCGGCGAGGCTGCGTCAACTCTCCCTCTCTCTCTCTGTTCATTAGCATCGGAATCGTGCGGTTGTCCGGGGGGCTGATTTGCAACTCGATCGAGTTCCAAACATTATGACGAGTTCGTTCTCCCTTCCCCTCCTTCTGCTACCCCTATATACGCTTGGTCATTCCCCTTTCTCTCTCACCCGCGTTCTAATGTCATCAGGCTGGCGTCGTTGTTGCAGCAGCACGCGCCGATTTCAAGCCATTTCTGTGAACGTTCGCACACACATACATACATACATAGATAGAGGAGAGGTATACTTGAGAGAGGAAGAGCTGCTGCTGCGGCTGCTACCTCACGGCTGGCCCGCCGATAATCGTAGGCGCTGCGGCGATTTACGCGCGGGCGTCGCACGAATATATATGTATGCGCGCGGAGGGAAAAGGGTGGAATAGTTGAGAGAGAGAGGGGATATTCCGGGGACGCTGTTCCGTTATTGCTTCCGTCGATACGCAAGTGGAGTCGTAAACGCTGCGGCGCGCGGCGCTGTATAAACGGAGCCGAGCGTTTGGTGTGTTTTTTTCTTTTCTTAATCTTTTGAGTGAGATGAAGCTGTTCGCTCGAGTCGTAAAAAGGGTTAATAATTTTTCGAGGAGGATTTTCGGTTTAGTCTCTGCTTTTTTTTCTGTTTTGGAACAATAGGGGAGAGTGCGCACGTCGGAATGTTTGATAAATAACCGTGGGATCGTTATTTTTTCGAACCCTGCACTATTTTATCCAATTTTAATTGCTCGAAAAATCCGGATTTTTCGTTTTCAATCCACGGGTTGTTGTCCTTTTATTTTTTCGAATGCTTTGTGGTATTATTTTATTGAAATTGAAGTTTTTTTTCAAGCGGGATTTTACACCTTTTTGTATATGATATATAAAAAAAAATAACTTTGGCTTTAGCATATAGTAAAATCTTAACAATTTAAGCTTATATACTCTACTTTTTCTCTCTTAAACGGAAAACGACAAACAACATACAACCCCGTCTTTATCCTCCTAATACATTGTTCGAAAAATGCATTCTCATACGGACATCACGATAGTTTCGCTACATAATATCTCGAGTCTCGACCGAACTTCTTGATCATCCGCCGCCGCTATTCACCGCAGATATAGCCCCCAGCGACTACTTTCCGTCCGTGTAACTCAAAATGGACCTGAGGGGACAGTTTTTCAACTCGATTTCGGAAGTCTGGGGAGAAAGGTTACGAGCGCGCGCGCTCGGCACTCGAGAGCATTTTCATCGCGTGCGCTCGCGCGGTGTGTCAGCGACGGTTACCCAAAAACTTTATGGCTATTATAAGAACTATATTTCTCCGTGCTGGCCGCGCACGTGCGCGTTTGGAACTGGAAGTGAATCTCGTCGTCGATCAGACTCTTTTTGCTGGGTAGAAAAGCAGAGTTTAGTTAAATATTCAGTTTAATATAGAGAAGGTTGTGCGACTTTAATTAGTTGTATATTTAACCATTTATTTATTTAGGGTCCCGGATTTCTTTGAATTGAATCTATTTGACGTATAATTGTTTCAGTTTCTTCTGGGAAATTAAGATGTCCATATTCAAAAGTATTTTTCTTCTGCTTTAAATATTTTTTATGCATAATTGAATATAATATATTCCTTTACTGTGACAACTCTGCGTAACAACAATGCACTAAAAAGGAAACATTAAAACTACAGTGTATCTTTATAAAAACAAAAACCATATAACTCTATTTCCTCCCAAATCTTCACTTTTCCTCATCGGCTTGAAAATCGAGGAGGCAGCCTCTCTACGGCCCCGCTTACGGCGGTCTGCCCACGTATATAGGTGTATATATATAGGCTTTTGATTCATGAGCATAGCGCGATAGCGGCTCGTTTTCCGTAATACGACGCACACCGGCTGCACTCCGCCACCGCCGCGGCATCGGCACTCGACCTCGAAATTACGCGAGGCTGGTTATCGAGGTGTATATGTGTGGGTGTGTGTGTGTGTGTGGCCGGCCCTGATTTCGCTAGATTTTCTCGATAAAGCTTCGGGGGCTTTTTTCTTCTTGCTTATTGGGGCTTGGTCGCGGCCGCTGGTTCTTAAACTTTTCGATATTGCTATTCCGGCCTCGATTTTCGGGATCTGGCCAATCAGGCCGAGGTTTTGTTTTCGGAGAAAGTGCGAGGATTTTTTTCTCTTGTGAGAGTGGGGCAGGAAATTAGCGACTGGTCATTAGGACTGTTTTGGTACGATTGTTGTTATGTGTATAATGTTTTTTTTTGTTTATGCATTGGGAATCGTGGAGAATGAAGAAATGCCAGGTGAGTAGCAAGGAGATGACGAGATGTTTGTTAGAGTGTTATTTATTATTATCGTATTCTGATTCATGAAAAATCATCAGGTTAAAGAAAAGCAAAAGTTATGTTGACATGACACACATCATTTGATAAAAGTAGGCCATGCAGAAATTTAATTAACCCCGTAAATGCTCATTTTCATGCTTTTTGAATTCAATCGAAATGAGAAATGTATTCGCAAGGGAAATGTGCACATTGCTGTTCAGATATTTAAATTTCGAAATACCAGGTCAAGAGTATGTCGATTAAACAGGTGTTTATTTCATCAATATTAGCTAATATTTATGGAAATCGCTTTGATGCGTATTGCTCGTTATGAATATTGCGTATACTGATATTAAAAAATCCCGTTGGAATTTCAGATGTAATCATCGTTTAAGTAATTGAAAGGAAAATAACCGCATTTCACTTCAGTAAATGAAATTTGATCCCTATTGAAAACTTTTTATAAAGTATCATGAATGAATACTAAAAAAAATTGTTGTTTTAAACGAACCGTTCTAAGTATACAACTACACCAGCGAGCCTTTTTCAATCCTACGTCATCCCGAATTATGCCATCTCAAAATACTCGTTTGAACTAGATCGCGCCGCGTGCCTACACAAAGAAACATCACTCGACCTGAACCCGCTCAACCCTCCTCCCAACATTCTCGGAAATGCACATCTGCCGAAATATTATCATTCGCCGCACTAATTACAACGTCAGTACACACACACACACTATACTACAGTGCTGCGAGACTTCTCTCTCACCACCCACACTCGTCTCTCCCCAAGCGCGCATAATTTCTCGCACCTACGAATCTCACTGCATAAATTGAATAGTTTCCTCGCGCTCGCGCGAGAGTAGGTTTTGAAAATAACGCCACCGACGCCGCCGCGGAGACTGACCCAATTTCGCGGATTACGAGCCACTACTGCTGCGACACTCGCGCCAGGTCCAAACGATGTGGCGCGTTGGCACGGCCCATTCTCCCATTAACACCGTCGCTATACAATACGTTTCGAGAGTGAGTGCGAGATGAGGCGACCTTCTTCTTCTCCTCTGAAATATCCTCCTTCCCCGATCGCTCCCTGATCGTTTTTTAATTACCACCCCCTGTCATATCCGCGCAGGCTGCCTAATTACCATCTCTGAGAGAACGAAGCTGTGGGAGTAGAGAGAAAGAGAGAGAGAGTCATCTGGAAAATCGATCGGCGAACGTGATTGAATCTGATTTTTCCTTAAGGATGCCGGCGACGACCGGAGATTTGAAAGCTGCCTGCCCCCTCCTCCTTTGCCTCGATTGTTCGCGCTGGTGAGCGGATGGAGGTCGAGCGATGGGAAGAAGGCGCGAGCGCGCGTATTAGCATTGAAACAAGTTCTGAAAAGACGGTTCCGCAGCTTTCCTCTCGGATGCAAATGGCATCATGGTCTCGTCGGCGCTGAGCTTGCTATCCTCGGCGTATATATATATATATGTTCCGATAATTGGAAAAGTGTTTGTGGAGCTACTGCGCCCGCTGGTATTATTATTACTCTTTTTGCTTCCTCATAGAGGAAGCTTTAGGATGGTGGTGAAAAAAATTTCTCGATATCTCAAGGACCATTCTACCGATTTTCGTCGGACAAGGCTTATTCTCTTCGTCTTGAAGCAAAAAACTCGGTATCCTGACTGATTCAAGTTTTTATTGATTTAATAATCATAATTTTATAGATCTTATCCATAGATCAGTACTTATTTGTTTTTATGCGCGAGCATCTCAACCTTTTACACTGCGGTACAGCAACTCTATTAGTGGCAAAAGCTCCATTACGTTGACTGCGGTGTAGAACGTAGTTTCCCGATCTTTTTCGGCAGCGTCGGGGATTTTTCGTGCGCTATTTCTTTTTTTAAACACACAACGAGACGTCGGAGCGTCGGAAAAGTTTGCCGACTACCTCGGGCGATCCAAAGCGGATTTCATTGTCTCGAAGTTTCTCCTTGTGATTCGCCTATAGATAGAGAGAGGGAGAGAAAGTGAGGCGGTGTATAAGGGAGTGAGAGAGAAATGGACGAAGGGCCATGGCCCATGGGCGTTGGCTCGAGTTCCAGACGTCAAAGCGTGGCAGTTTTTTTTTTCGTAGCCCGATGTTACGCTGCGAGGGTGCGATGAAAGAGGCTGTAAACTTTTATTTCAGAAATAATTGCGTTTGTGAGCGGACGGTTGAGTATAGGAGTTATATGAGATAATTAGATTTGAAATGCTTTTATGAGGTAGTTGTAATATATGGAAAATGTATTATGTTATGCGTTTGTAATAGTAGAAAAGCATAAGAATCTCGGTAAATTTCATATAAATTATAAAAGACTTAGTTGTTCGTGATATTAAATCTAGCTGAGATTTCTTAATTTTATGACAGAGTTCAATAGAAGTACCCGTATTATCAAATGAATTTTTTGAACTACCATTTTTATTACTGGAAATACAAAAGGATGTTATTAATATAGCGATATCAAAATGATATTATGTAAGTTCATTATTTAGTTCATAATATAACGCTTGGACAATTACAGGTGATTGCTAATTTGATTTGTAGTATCACGAACAATTACTAACTTTTCATTCTCATATTTACATTAGTTTTCGATAAATTAAATCAGTTTTTGGAGTTCAATGGATTAATTTAGTGCACGCATCGAGTATTTTAATGAAATTTCAACTTTTGATCAGATTAACAATTTAAATTACCTCATTTTACTACCCAATTTTTCCTTCCTATATATAAAACAGTTAATCACAAATGTTTCTAAAAGCGCTACAATATTATACAAAATTAAATAATCATTGCCATTGAGCGTACCTTATATTAACAATATATTATATAACATAATTTCGACAAAATTTCAACAAGAAGTTTAGTTATTTCCACTTGTTCATCCATTCGCCATCCCAAATGATCCCATAAAATAATCTTCCTCTTAATAAATCCGTATGCACATTCTCTCCTGTCGTGGAGAGCGACAGCCAAAGCCAGAGAACATCTTCCTCCTTCTCCTCCTGGATCTCGATCAAATCCACTACTCTCTAATATCCTCCCTCCACCCCAGCTCGCGCTCTATCCAGCAGTAACTATTGCATTAAGAATTGAAATTTTCCGAAGCTTCTCGCTCGCTCTCTATATAGCCGCGAGTCGCCGCGCGCATGTACGTGCGATCGGATTCCCATGGGTTTCATATTCCGGAAAGGAACGGGGATTTCCATGCTTATCGATTTCGCTCGGCTGCGGCGCACAGCGAGCTTGCGTTCTCTCTCGACGTCTTAATCGATCAGCTTGAAGTTCCTCTCTCTCTCTCTCACCTCTCGGATAAAGAGAGAGAGAAAGTTTCAATTTTTCCGCAGCTGCTGCGATCGGCGCCCGCAGGATTGACTGCTGCTCTCGAGGAACCGCCGCGTACGTACACTTCAGCCGAGAGGGGCTCGTTTATTTTCAGCATAAATTTTCGGGCCAAAGTGGAATTTTATTCGGGCGGCCGCGAGCGAGCGCGAACAAATCTGCGACTCGATTCCCATTTAAAAGACAATTTCGGGGTCAAAAGGTCGTCGCGCGCGACGCTATGCGAGAGGAAGAGAGAGAAAGCTGTATAGAAGGATTGAGATTATGGAGAGAGGAGTCCGCTGGGATAGAAATGCAACGGCGAGAGACGCGGGGAGGTTTATTTTTGTTGCGTTGTTTACGCGGAGTGGAATGAATGAAAGGTTGCCGATACCGGGAGAGACTGTGTGCGTGGATGTATGTATATATGTATGTTGTGGGAGTCAACAGGCGGATATAGGTTGGGATTAGAAGGAATGATGATTTGGATTTATTATTCATCTTGTTTCTACAGCGATGTGTGTCGAGGTAATATTATATACTCAACTATTATTGATAAATCATTCTTTTTGGAATGTACCTATATATAAAAGTTTTAGTTATGGCCTGAATAAATCATTTTTATTTCGGTTGTTTTAGTTTTATACTAAAATATACTTTTAGTTAGATGCGTAATATACAAAAAAGAGAACATTGCAACTTCTATGAATTTTTAACTTTATAACCATGAAAAATAGCTGGGGATAAAGCGATATTTGTGTAGAATGTTGAATAAAATTCATTGAAATAATACAAAATATTCGGTGATGTAATGGAAATCAAATAAAACCAGATGCATCGAATAACCAAAATTTCCCAGCTAACGTTATATTTTCAAAAAAGCTCACGTTACATTTAAATAAACTACAAATAAAAAAAAATCGCAAAAAAACTATTTCCATCCTACCATCGACTGCTTCGGGATTAATTATTCCCGTTAACTCGATTACACTGCAAACAAGAACTCCCCGTGCCAGCTCTAATAATCCGTCTCTTCGTTTTTAAAAAGTCATTCCTAATTCGATTTTAAAAACTCGCCTCTCTTTCCCCCAACCTTTGCGCGTTCGTTCCACTTCTTTAATCGAACCCCAGTCTCTCCCCTTAACGACACCATTCGCTACTCTATTAATTCTCTCCCCTTCGCGTTAATTACGAATAATCGACGGGCTACTTCTTATTTGTCGTAACACGTGTATAATACGCACGCATAGAATCGTAACGACAGGGCGAGAAAAGGCGCAAAGTATCGAGAGGTGGAATCTTGGGGCACGAGGGTAAAGTGGAATTCGTGATTAAATGTAAATGCCGGCCTTAGATCCAAGCGCGAGAGAGCGTATAAGACCAATTGAAAACTCATTGTTTCAGGCGGCGACGACGGCGCTGTCCGCGAGGATTCACCCTCCTCCTTTCCCCAGCTCTTAATGGCGAATTTTTAGAGCGAGTCAACGAATTGTATTTGCATGTAATTGCATGTATATTTGTCCCCTTCTTTCTCTTCTCGTCGCGTTCTCGCCCTTCGCTCGCCGCGCGACGCAATTTGCACCTTAATTCCTCGGCAGCCGGGGGAAAATTTAATATTCGCCAAAGGATGAAAGTCGGCGCTACTGCGCTGCTGTCGTCGGGACGTCGGCACGAAGTGAGAAGCCAGGCGGCGATGGTACGCGCGCGAGAGAGAAAAAAATATAACGTGCCCGGGTGCGGCAAAAGGAAATACAACGCGGCAGCCAAGAGCCGGGGAATCTTCTTTCTCGCTTTCTTGCGCGGGCGGGCGCGAGCTGACTTCCGACACTATTTTCCGACGGCTGAAGAAACAGGTTAAGTCCTCGCCTTGGCGGCCCTGGCGTAGACGAAAAAACTCGGCCGACTATTCCCTCGTAAATAAAATCTTAATTGTCTCCCTCTCGCACTCTCTATCTTTTTCTCGCTCGCTCGCTCGCTCATGCTTTTTACGCGCGGAGAACGGCGTCGACGCGATTCTTTCACTCGCTAGCGCTCTGCCACTCTCGCGTATACAAAGTGACAATGGCGCGGCTTTTCGCGACGTTTTTTTTGTGTGTTTCGTTTATTCAAACGCTCCGCTCTCTCGCTTTTCGCCCGTACCAGGCCCGAGAGAGCTTCTGTCTCTTTCTAGGCTTTTTTCTCTCTCTCTCTGGCATTCTCTTGCTCGCCGCGTATTTGCAGGTATATATAGAGAGGGAGAGATAGAGAGAGAGAATGGAGGGGCGTATGGTCACTTGAATGACACGCGAGGACGGCTCTTAATTGCAGTGCTTCGTACGAATTTCAGTAAAGCACTGGGCTAGACAGTTTTAATTAAGATTTAGAGGCTTTGCTCACAATATTATTAAATTTTATTTTTATTTTTGGAATACTTCAAATACACCACGTTATTATTTTCGTAATATTGACACTTGATCGGCTCTTTATCGCACGTTTTATCTTTGAGCTTCTCGTATTTTGAACAAAAATTCATGACTAACAATCGCATGTGAGCTCTTTTCTTTATTTATTTTCTAATAATCAATTTATTTATTTCTATTATGATATAATGTTGGTGTCAGACTGCAATTGCAGTTTATTCCATTATTAGCGTAGCACTGGTCATAAATCCCGACTCGTTATATCGAGATCCGCGAGATTGCGGGAATAGAGCTGTGCTGAGATTGTGCGGACATGTTGACACAACGTACACCTTTACGTGTTTACAGTATACGGAGGTACTCCGCGACGCTCCTAACGCCTTGGTAAATATATTGCGCTCCTCCTTACTGGCCATCGATAAACATCGTTAAGGAAAGCAGTTATATTTAATAGATTTCAGATTGATAATAATTTTCGTATAAACATTTTCGCCTTTTTTATTAAAGTCCACACGATTATTTATTTGTGTTTTTCAACATTATCTATAACATCGTACGTGGTAATTTGACAGGTACTTGAGAAATACATATTTCTAGACTAACACCAAGGTTTTAATCAGGTTAAACAAACGCGAGATATACATATATCAATCCTTTAAAGATGACCTACCTGCCTACCGCGCGTATTTCAAAATGGGTAAAAGTCGGGCGTGGCACAACCGCACGTGCAAGCGAAACGACAAATCTCTCGGGGAGATAGCTATACCAGGAGCGCACGAAAACGGGCTTTATTTGCATCGGCGAAATATATATCCACCGCAGCCCGAGTTTGTCTTCGAATTTGCCTCGATTGATCGTCTCGCGGCCCCGCGCACAATGGAAACGCATTCTCTAGGTTCTCTCTTACCCGAGTGTCCTCGGAGACTCGCGGGCTTTCCGCCGATTTGATGTATCGCTAAGAAATTGGCAATAAACACTCACCGGCCCGAGTGGAAATAATGGACCGAGAATTCATTGGTTCGCGTGTTTTGTTTTCGCTAATGTTTGCCGATCATATATACTCTATTATCCGATAGTTCGTATATTCTACAAACTGTTATAGTATATCAATAACTGCGACCACTTTTACAATTATATACGTATTAATTGTTCAACAAAATATCGATTGCATTTGTATAACAATCAGCTCGCATTCTTTCTCGACACCGGGCAGATCCATATACGCATATTGCGTTAGGTCATGCCCC
This sequence comes from Torymus auratus, assembly GCA_900474315.1. NCBI lineage: Eukaryota > Metazoa > Arthropoda > Insecta > Hymenoptera > Torymidae > Torymus > Torymus auratus. The sequence continues at coordinate 4,563 of UXGD01003551.1, read as the reverse complement.
CCGAAGTTCCTATCATTCGCGTCTCTTTCCTCTCCAAATAATCGATCGGATATTCAATAGCCAGGCGAGCATACCAGCCGCTAAAAATTCAGAATCCACATTCTACCGCCAATAAAGCCGGCGGCGTGATCGCATCGTATTCCGTCCATTAGCATCGCTACCCCGGAAAAAATTCGGCGGGCGTGCATTTTTGCAAAAGCTTCCTTTATAAAATTCTCTCGGTGATGTTCATTGCATTTTTCATACTCTCTCTCTCTTCTCTGCCCACGTGTGTATGCGGTGTTGGCGTCAGGTTCGCCTAATCACCCGAGGCCGGTGCGCATGTTTTTCCCACGCGGGAGGCTCCAAACAACGGCTAGCGTGTCCTGTTCCTTCTTCCTCCTTCTCCGGCTCCTCCCGTTTTTGTAATTTAGATTAATTCGCGCGCTAACGAGCGGTGGGTAGGTAGGTACGGCCGAAGCTCTTGGCGTGCTCTAATCTCGCGCCGGATAAAGGTCCGTGAGCTGTTTTTGCCCGTTCTTCACTATAAAGTGCTGTTTTGTCTTGGCGTTTCTTTCTTTTTTTTTCGTTTGGCCTTTGAGCTAGTGGACCGATAGGGAAATGTTTATTAGTGTTTGTGGTGTATGTGTTTTGTGCGTTAAATTTGGTATGTTTTACGACGTATTTAGAAAAGGTGTAGTTTGTTAGCTAAAAATGAAATTTTAGTTCGAGTTTTATTATCGATCGGAGTAGCGAAACATTAATGGATGGAAACCTTAACCACTTTGGTGTCAATGGGTAAGTTTTGCGAGATGACAAATTACCTCGTCTGACTAGACACATCCTTTAACTACTTCCTGTAACAATAACTATACTTTATTAACTTGCTTTAGTTAGGGCTTACATTCCTAAAGCAGTTTATATATTGCTCAAGTTAACTCTGGTGTACTGTTTATGGCCTATAATATTTTGACAAGATGATCTTTTAGTTCTAAACAATTTGTAACAATTTGCAAACATTTTCTAAAAAATAAGAAAAACTTCAATTTTTCGCTTGCAACACATATCTGATTGTAGAATATTGCATAAGAATTAAGTACTTTTTATGTGTATACTAGTGTAACGAATATCTTTACAATTTATAGGTACCGGAGCAGCGACGAGTCAGCGAAATAATAAGTAACCTGCTATGCACTCGAGACAGCATTGCTATAATAATATTTAAAAAAAAGCAAACTAAATAAATAACAAAACATTTCTATTTGTACACTTCACCACTATATTTTCATTCACAGTAAAATCTACTACTCCAAAGAAAAACAACATCAATCGAGCCAACGCCACCGGCTTTTTTTCGCCAATACACATCCGTGCCAACATCATACGGGCTCCACCCGTCACACTCCCTCCAGATCCCAAATTTATTCAACGCAAGACATTCTTCGACTCTCGCTCCTCCAGTTTTTCCGCCTTCCTCTTATGCATGCGTCCGTGCCTCCTGCGATCGCGCGCTTTGTCTCTATACTCGGCCTCTCCGCGTATATCGCCGAGCTTATAGCTATGGGAAGTATAATCCATTTCGGCGGTACGCTATACGCGACCGTCGACGACGACGACGAGGAGCGCCATTCAATTTGAATATCATCGATCGACCGGTGGTCGCACCCGCACTCGCGCGCGAGTTGAATATTATATATATACATATATATTTATATAGATCGCGAGAGACGCTGGCCTAGCTCCAATACCTAAGAGCTGTAATCGAGAAGTTCATAGCCCGAGTCAGTGTTTCTCAATTCCTTCCTCTTCCTCTGTATATCGCGCGCGCAGTCGTTCGCCTTCCGATCGAGAGCGAGCCTGCCGCTCTATTTGTCCCTCCGCCTCTTGCTTCTTCGTTCACTTTATTACTACCACTTGTGGTGGTGCGTGGCCGTGGCTGTATAGCTTTGCGCGAGCCCCTCGTTCATTTTCGCGAACGCTTCCTTTTATGTGTGCACCCGCGCGTATAGTAGAGTGGTGGCGGTGACGGTATAGCGGGTTATGGTGCATTGCCGTAAGTGGCCGCTGAGTGGGTTTGGTTTCGAAGTTATTTGCAGCGGGTACAAGGGCTCAGGTATTACGAGATTGTGGAAATGTATTTATCGTGGTAGTGATATTGACTGGCCGATCGAAGTGGATCATCCGGTTTGCTCTATTTTATTTCTTTCATAATATAAGTGTATTTGTAGAGCAATATAATTCTTCATGCCTTTTGTGGATTTTTATTTATTAATGTTTGATCGTCGCAAGATTGATGCCAAGCTCAATAATTGTTTGATAAGAAATGTAAGTGAAATAATAACTAATTTAATAATCAATGTATAGGTTCAGTTTTTACGCGTCTGACCACAACGAGCTTATTCTACTTAATTTTTTTTTTTTCAATTAAAGGAGGATGCCAACGAGTGCCCTATAAGCTAAATATTAATAAGGAATGCATAAAACTAATAAGAGTACATAGAATCCATGCCAATTTAAGCATTTTTATACGAATTTAGCTGTGTATCAATGTGGAAATATTTGAAAAGTTATATTTTACAATTTTTACTACTGAATGTCGCACGAAATCTCGATTTTTCTACTTATTTTAGCAAACTTTACCCTTATTTATTTCAACTTTCCACTCATTTCCCCGGATTAAATTTTATTTTAAATTTCATATTTTGACTAGTTCTATTTCATAGGATTTTTTTGGTACGATCATCTGCAATCCTCTACTGACTGTGCGTCTGTTGGCATTCTCCTTCTTTATTCGAAGTATTCTTGAGGTGCTTGTAAAATGGTAATTTAATAGATTGTTATCTAAATAACGGTTTTTCTTTTACAAAGAGTATATCAGTGATTAATGATATGATATATCGACGTACATAGTATGAAAATACATGTATTTTATTTACAAAAATCAATTTACGTGTTATCATAAAAACACGCTACTTCTCCAATATAACCATATTATGGTATGAAAAGACTTTATCGCCACTTTTCAAATAAATAATTAACTTTCGCCACAACATGATTAAATCATACGCGCTAGGCGACGTAAACACTGCGCAGAGAAAAAGCAAGGCAAATCCGAAAGAACGACGAAAACAACAAGCCCCGTGCCGCATTAATAACAACAACAAAGCGCGGCATTCAGATTGCCCGGTCCGCGTCATGAATACAAAATCCAAACTTACAAATCCAGAAAGTCGCCGTCGTCGTCGCCGCCGCCGCCTTCATAAACTCGCTAAATTGCTCGGGTACATAATGCGCCGTAGCGTCGTGGCAGCAGCAGCGGCTGTTGCTACGTAAACGACAATATCATCCTGGGCGCGCGCCCCTCGTATCTCACGCGCATCTCCATCTGCTACGTTTCCTTAATTTCTCCTCCCATTCGCCTGGGTCACGTGCCTCCCAGCCACACAGACACACACGTACACATGGATGTATTTTTTAATTTATGCGATGTCTTTAAGCCTCGTTCCGTAGTTGTATTTTAAATAACATTACAAGTAAATAATAAAGAAAGAGTGGTTTGATACCCCGCTAGTCAATCTTCTTGATATCGATAGTTTTAAGATAACCATATATAGTTGTAAAAATTGTGTTCAACTCGTGCTCTATAGAATTCATTTTTTAGATATTTCACGAAAAAGACAAATCGTAATCCTATGATTTACAATTAATTTTGCAGGACATAGGTATATAGTACTCTAAAATATCAAGAAACAACCCAGGTAGAAATATTAACCATAAGAATGATATTACTTTTTTATTATAAATTATCATAATTTTGGCTAAAAGTGCTTCCATTTAATTAACAATATGTTATTAGCTATAAAATATGATTAATTTTCTACCAAAAAAATGATAGAAAAATATTGGACCTGGCAATGAGATGTCTCAATCTCCTGGTACGATAGAGCTAGGGCTGCACGAGAGCGAGACAATATTTCTGTAATTATTCGTCTCGCTCTTGCAAATTCTTGAAAATTTCTCTCTTGTCTTGCACTTTTCAATCAATTTGAAAAGTGTCGTTATCTTGTCTTGAAATTTCATGATCATATTGGAGTTACGCAGACATGCGGCAAAAAGCGAGTCGATTGTTTAAAAAATTAGAGGTCCACTCGTAGAAGAGGACGGCACGCAGACGTAAAATAACGAGTTTTTTTAAAAATTGACTTGTTCAGACCTTTTCAAATGATTCAGTGTTAAAAATGTCTTTAAATTTAAGAATCCTTTAAGTTACAAATATTACTGAATTTTAAGAATGTAACGGAATGTAATTTAATATACAAATACAGTAGGTTTAATACCAATACAATAAAATTTTGACACAAGTACAAATAAATGCCAAATATGAAATTTTATTTTTCCCGCCATATATGAGCAGCTGGTCAGGCTTTAGTTTATGCACCGCCGTACCAGCGCACTCTCTCCCTGTAGCCTCATGTACCTAAGTAAGCCAGCCTGAGTTATTTTCAATATAAGACAAAATTCTTTACATTCTTGACACCACAATCTTGATATTGTATCGAAAACTGTATATAAATATTGTATCGA